>JAWNLH010001209.1:0-14103 GCA_035042485.1 Drosophila cyrtoloma | reverse complement strand
ACTATGTCGTTAGATTTTCGTAAAAAAAAAACGAAACAACTAGAAGCGCCTGTGCCTCTATAGGAGGAAATTTAAACCTCCTACTGAGGTCCTGGGCACTTGGAACAAATCCTAAACCCACTCTTTCGAGCTTCGGGCAAGCCCTTTTTTATCCATGCCGCACATACACACACGCATGCAATCATCCGGCCCACCTCCCCTTTTTTCGGGGTTTTCTTTTTATGAGGAGGTTGTGACGTTCTGATATAAACTGTTATTAGTTTCATACACATAAGTGTGCTACTTATCCGGGCAACCACGAAAAGGCTACAGTCATCCATCTTACGACAGATTCTGCCCAGGTTAGATTTTCCTATGTTAAGCTCTTCTACCTATCAACCCAAGCTTTCTGATTATTGTTAGATACTGTCGGCATGCAACCTATTGATGTACCATACTCAAATTATGACTGGTTGAAGCTAGTCCGAGATGACTTTAAACTAGAGCAAGAAGGGAAAGCAACTTCATACTGTCTTGCGGTATAATAAACACTTTATAGTGCTAAAAATTGGTGCTTCCAATAAGAGATTGGCAATCTCTTTCCTAACTCCGTGTGAAATTTTTATGAATTTGTAAAACAAGTCTGCAGCCACTACTTAGGAGGTAGAGGTGTAATATTTAAGACACATAGGAGTCCTGTGTAGCGTTTGGTTTCAAAATGCCGGGTGGTTGTCGAAAGTGTATGTATATATATGGACACGAAGCCATTCCACTTTGGGTATGAAACATATATGCTGCTCCTAGTTATCGAAGCCCGTCAGTGTATGATTGGGCTTAGCCCTGAATTTAGAGGGATCCGTTGAGTGTTTTTCCGATCTTCCTTGGTCTGAGCCAAGTTTCTACCAACCAGTTTAACAATAAGGTTTTCACCGATCATTCACTAGCTATAGCAATATAGTGAAAATAAATTCCTTTTTTTTGATTGGTTGAAGCATCATATTATTTCAGAGTATTTGAAAATGTCAAATCTTTAAAAAAAATTGATTTTCACTATATTGCTATAGCTAGTGAGTGATCGGTGAAACCCTTATTGTTAAACTGGTTGGTAGAAACTCTACAAGGGATGAAGAAAATTTAGCTCAACCAAGATCGGAAAAACACGAAACGGATCGCTCTAAATTTAGGAATTGGCCTATCATACTCTGGTGGGCTTCGATACCAGGAGCAACATATATGTTTTATACCCAAAGCTGGGCAGAATCTGTCGTGAGACAGATGAATGACTGTAGACTTTTCGTGGTTGCCCGGATAAGTAATGCACTCATGTGTGTGAAACTAATAACAGTTTATATCAGAACGTCACGTCACAGCCAGCCGACTCATAAAAAGAAAACCCCGAAAAAAGGGGAGGTGGGCCGGTGTGTGCGGGAGCGGCATGGATAAAAAAGGGCTTGCCCGAAGCTCAAAAGAGTAGGCTTAGGATTTGTTCTAAATGCCCAGGACCTCAGTAGAAGATTTAGAATTTCCTCCTATAGAGGCACACGAGCTTCTAGTTGTTTCGTTTTTTTTTTCAGGATAGAAATATATTCTTTGGAGAAAAAGTCAGATGCCCACATTGCAAGGCTGTGCCAAAGACAGTGGATCATCTTGCCACCAAATGCGATCGTATGCTAGGACATGATTATATGAGACGGCATAATAAAGTATTAAGATGCATACATTTATCACTGTGTAGAAGATTCGGAATTAAGAAGACAAGAAAATTGAAATCCCATTCCGTTCAAGAAGTTGTAGCAAATGAAAATGTCGAGATTCGAGTAGATACAAGAATTATAACATGACAGACCAGATATCTTCTTACATGATAAAAAGAAAAATGAAGTAACTTTGATCGAGGTTGGAATTACCAATCTTGACCTATTAACTCAAGTTGAAAATGAAAAAACTAGAAAATACGATTTAATAGCAAACGAGTTATCATTGATTTACAAGTGCAAAGTGAATACAATTACATACGTAATGACCTGGGAAGGACTGGTAATGAAATACCACAACAAGTATAGTAAAGAAATAAGAATTGAGCCTACAGTCGAAGCGTACATCCAGTCGATTGTACTCAAGAAAACTCTGGAGTCTGTTTCATTTGAAAGACGACGGGCATTGAAGAGACGTACAACCATGTGAGTCTTGAGCAGTTGGAGCACAGATCAGCGGGTATAGATAAGAAACTCGACAGGGAATTAATCAAAGAGTAAATAAACATTAGATTTATCCATTAAATAAATTTTAGTTAAGATCCATCAAGCCGTGAAGCTTTACGTAGACAAATTAAAAGATGATTTAAAAATATTCTGAGAGATAAGAAATAAAACTAGTTTATTTAAGTAAATAAATTACATTAAATGGATGGATAAATATTTGAATTATACGATGAATAATTCAATAAAAACTGCAGATTTCATTTTTAATAAGAAAATTCAAATGATTCATATTTATTTAAAAAGAGCATATTTGCCAACGCCATATTAATTAAAATTATGACATCAGCACATAAAACCCACGATCGATTCGATGCATACCTTTAAATTCAAAAACAAAGATCTAATAAATGATACAGCAGATTTACTTTTTCCTTTTATAAGGCGAGTCGTGCCTAATAAATACAGTTTTATTAATAATTCTGTGATCAATGTCTTTCATCAGTACTTCTTTGTAATTACTGTCGTTAATAATGAGCTCACCAAATTCATCCTCATATTGAGCAATCAAAGTAAGAATCGTTTCCTCCATTTTCAGCAAACTAGGATAAGCAGTGTTTCTGAATTTCTCTTCCGCGTTAAGCTGGAAGGAGGATTTAAAAAGCCTTTTAGGGTCTGAAGCCAACTTTTCAAATTCCATCATCTTCTCCAAAAGCACTCTTCTCTTCCCTGAATAGTCCAATATCGCCACAAATTTGTCTTTCTTCGGGACAAGTTCATCTATCTCTGCTTGAACCTCGTCTATAATCATCTCCTTTTCTTCTATGGTCTTACCTTCAATAGTATACCCTTTATTTCTTAGATTAAATATTTCATTCAGTTCATTAAGGGTGGAGATGGAGGATTCAAAGATTGTATTGAAACTGTTGATCTGCTCGTCTCTTAAGCTGTTGTAGTAATTTCTCAGTTCCCTCATTTGGTCTGCAGAGTATGAGACATTTATTGTTTTTAGGGGTTTTCTCAGGTAATTCTCTATTTTCCTGATCCCTCTCACCAGAGTTTCATGTTCTTGCTTCAATTCCTTGATTCTGTTCTGTAAGAAAAGAGAAGTTCTTTTCAAATCAAAGATTTTCTCCTCAAATGTTGTTGGCTGTTTTTTTTCAATCAATTTGCTTTGTTCTTCTATTTCTTCGTAATATTTTTGTCGTTTGCTTTCCAGAATAGTTTTCAATTTCCTTAACAAGTTCAATTCCTTGTTGGCCCTTTTTTTGCTTTTGATTGATATTTCACCAATTTCTTCTTCAACTTTGTGCTGTGTTTCTATCAGATTATAGAATTCGCAATCAAAAAAATCATCCGTTTTTTCTTCCAACTCTTCGTTATTTTCAATATTCTTAAGCATTTTATTTATAATCAAATAATCTGACTTGTTTCCCAGTGAATCCTTTATTCTATTGATTTCTTCGTTAGACGCTTTAATTTCCGATTCTAATTTGCTTTTGTAAACTTCTAAGCTTTGTAATTCATTCTTTAGAAGATCAATTTCAATATCCAAATAATAATCTATCTCTCGTTCTTCGTGTACTTCCATTTCAAGATCTCTTTTGTAATTAAAAATAACGGTTTTTAATTCTTTAATTTCTTTCTTTAAAGCTGAGCGTTTTTCATTGGCTCTTTTTATTAAACCGTCAATAAAATTCATCAAATCAGAAATGTATTCTGGATTGGAAGCGAATGGGTGCTTGTGGATGGACCCAGACGGGCTTATTTGATTGAGAATATCAAAAAGAACTTCAAATTTCTTTTGGATTTCCAACAATGTGTCAGTTTCCATGGGCTAAGCTTGTAAAAAAATTTATAATTAAAGTTCAACAGAAGAACTTCAAACTGCCATGCGCTCGACTCATCCTTCTTATATGATGATCATTTCTAATTGCCATAGTGATTGAAATAAGTTTTCAATAAAACCTGGGAAAATTAATAGAAACCAACTCTATTTTGGACAGATTTATCATAAACCTAGCTAAGTTTTAGATACTACTTGATCTAGAATGTTTTCGTGTTTATGAATGATCTTACAATGAAAAGATGTTTTTCTTGTAGCTTTTATCTAATCCTTAAATATGAATTTATTTAATATGTAATCTAATAGTTACTCTTTGATTGATTCTCTTATATATGCCCGCTGATCTAAGCACTAAGCTCAAGACTCACATGGTTGTCCGAGCTGGGTTACACAATAACTAATTACAGTTGAAAGGAAAAAGAGACTAAAATCAAGTCATTTCGATTCAAAGTAATACGGCAATAACAAAATTGGTATATTTCAATAGAATAAGGACTCTTAGCAGATTTTTCAAGGTTTTAACATGTCTAATGAAAACATTACCGATATTATTTTGATTCTTACCTATTAAATATACATCACTTATTAACACTCGTCAATTTTTCACTGCATGATTCATCTTGTAGCAAATAGATGTCTTAACACCTGTGAAATCCCTTATAAAGCTCACCTATGTCAATTAAAATACTAAAAGATTCCAAAAGTTCAACAGTACAGAATACCTCACCTTTGATTTCATTGAAAATCTTTTCATCAATCATAGCTGTTCTGGAATATATTTCTGCTATTTGCTTTGAAACTTCTTTAAAAGTTTGCTTCTCCTTTCCTTTTTTACAATCTAATTCTATGAGGTCTAATGAATGGCCATAAATGACAGGAACACCAACCATTTTATTGTCTTGTATATGAATTCCGAAATACTCTTTAAGAATGAGATGCATATCACTTTGAATGATCACAGTTTCAGGATCTTTGACTTCTTTGCATTCAAAGCTTCCAAAATTAAGTAGAATTTTGTGATAAAAAATTTAATTTAAAAATTTTTTTCGATCAATTTTAAGAATATTCATTTTATGTTGCAAAAATAAAAATTTTTCTGAATCGCCAACAAAAATTAATTTCTTTAAAAATTTTTGATCAATAATTTCCATCTCTTCAATTAATTGCTTTATTGATGTTAAAGGGGTTTCAATACTAGTAAACACTTGTTTGTCCTTTTGGAACTCTTCCAAAGATCTCTTATAAGGCGAAGAATATATTTTAAAAGGGGATGATGTAACAGCTACGGGAGTTATTCTTATCGTGTCAGGGGTAAGTCTTGCTTTCTTAACTGTCCCATCTTCTGCATTTATTCCTTCAAACCTAGAGCCTTCATAATGCTCTAAATTCCAAATCTCATCTATTTCTTGTATTATTCTGTCGTATATTTCGTTGTCTTCTATCATCACTTCAGACTTTCCGGGGTGCACATTGACATCTACGCTTTCTACTTTGATATCTATAAATAAAAATGGATTTATTCCTTCCTTTTTTACCTTATTTAATATCTTTGTGTACAGGTAAGGACAGTTAACCAATCTATTGTTTATAAATAATATTAAATTAAAACTTTTCATTGAAAAATTTTTATCACTGATCAAAATCATATAAGTTTCTCCGACCTTGCTTAAAATATTTATATTTCCTGTTATATTATCCTTTATGAACCTTGTTCTATATTCAATACTATCAGAACTACTTTTAATGTTGTAATTGGCATCATTTATCAAGTATTTTCCGTCTACCCTAACCTGAATCACGAATTGAATTATCCCATAATATTTAATTATTTCTACACACTTTAATAACTCCTTTTTGTTTTTATTAAAGTGTTTTGATCTGATCTCATTATTATAAAATATGTCATTTATCTCAATAAAGGTACCTTTCTCATTCATCGCTGTTCTTTTCACTTCTATTAATTCTTCCCGATGGAAGATTCCAACGAAGGCTTCTTCAATTTTTGAAGATATTTTTACGTGACTACACTGGCTGATTGAGTACAGTGCTTCCCCTCGGAAACCATAGCTGTTTAATGAATTGATGGCCCCTTTCCCTTTAAGTTCATCTAAAGCTTTTATCTTGGACGTGTAATGGTTTAAACAAAGAAATTCAAAGCCTTCTTTTTTAATTCCTTTTCCGTTATCTAAGATTGTCAAGCCTTTTAAATCTGAATTCAAGTTTATTGTAATTTTACTGGCACCAGCATCAATGGAATTTTCAAGAAGCTCTTTGATTATGGCGCTTTGAGAAGTAATCACTTCGCCTGCTGCTATTCTGGAAATAATTTCATTCGGCAGTTTCCTAATCTCCATGGGCTTAACCAGCGAGGATTGTTTATTACAGTTGATAACGGAAAGAATCATTTTATGAAAATGACATTAAAAAATACTTAATATGATGGATAATGAACAATTCAAGGTAAGATTGAGGGAATTAAATACAACTATGAGGAATTTGCGTGATCATATTAAATATCTTAGAATCAAATCTTTTCCGGTGAAATCAGCTCAGAATATTTCATTTAAAAAGCAATTAAATTGTGATTTTAATTAAAAATACTTTAGGGGCTGTGCTTAGAATATAACAGTATCGAATGAATTCAATGTAACAAAGTTAACATCGATTAATCAAAATTACATTCATTAGTAGAAGGTCAACAATGAGAATCTTCTAAACTATTCCTAGAAATTTTTTATAATTAATTTAATATCAAATTAGCATGAATAATTAGAACTTAATAAAAATTTTCAGAAGAACTTTTGACAATTTACTTTTTACTTGTTTATTTACAAAGAAAACAAAATATAGAATTTATGTTATTAACATAAATAATCAAACATATAAGAATTGAAAATCTCAAAAATATGCATTAATAGTTGATGACCATTCAGATCAAGAAAGACAACTTTCCTTTCACCTATAACAACTTTCAAAAATTTTCAAAAGTCTCTTTGCCGGTTGCCAGTACAGTGCTTCCTCTACTGTTTTCATTTTCTTTATTATTTGAACCCAGATGAATAGAAGACGGTTGGACAACTTTGACGATAATTCGAGCGAAATTTCTCAATTAAGCATTCTTTCTTCTGAGCTGACAGACTTGGAGTCGAACTCTCAAGAAATGAATTTCTTTGAAAATGAAGAGGGGAATATTGAAATAAAAATCCCTCTTTCTACTTCTCATTTTAAAGATGAGCTTCAGGAAATTTTGGTAAAATTTTTTTTGGAATCTGAAAAATATGTGAAGCAAATAAAGAACATGTGTGCAATGAATTACGAATCAATTGACGTCGACTACATGGACATAGTCAATATGCACGACACCCTTGAGAATGATCCAGAGATATTTATAAAGGTTCTGAGTGATGCACTAACCCAGGTCACGAAGATGTATTTCCCTAATTATTACATAATCAAACCCATTATTCATGGCAGAATACATAATCTTCCAGTTCTGGAAGAAATTAGAGGATTGAGAAACGTGCATTTGAACAAGCTTATAAGGATTAATGGTGTGGTCACGAGGAGATCAGGGGTGTTTAGTCTTTACTCCATAGTCAAGTTCACTTGTACCAAATGCCATGCCACATTTGGCCCGTTTATTGGGAAAGATGTAAAGCCAACTAGCTGTTTTGAATGCCAATGCAATGGACCCTTTGTAATAAACACGACAGAAACCATCTATAAAGATTTTCAAAAACTTACAATACAGGAAATACCTGGTACTGTTCCGTCTGGATCTCTCCCTAGATCAAAGGAGGTTCTTCTGTATTATGACTTGATAGATTCGGTTAAGCCTGGTGATGAAGTTGATATAACTGGAATATATAAAAACAATTTTTCTCTCAACTTGAATATCAAGAATGGATTCCCCGTTTTTTCCACGATGATAGATGCTAGCAGTGTCAAGAAAAGAATAACTAAGATGGATATGACTGATGATGATATTAGAGAAATAAAAGAACTGGGAAAGAACCCTAATATTGTAGATATTTTGATAGACAACTTTGCACCTGCTATATTTGGACATAAGAACATAAAGACATCAATTTTACTGAGTATGGTTGGAGGTAAGGCTAAAGAGAAAAATGGAATGAAAATTAGAGGTGATATAAACGTACTTCTTATGGGTGATCCCGGTACAGCCAAGTCACAGTTTTTACGGTATGTTGAAAAAACAAGCCATAGAGCTGTTATGGCCACAGGCCAAGGATCTTCCGGGGTTGGCTTGACTGCGAGTGTACAAAAGGATATTGTCACGAGAGAATGGACACTAGAGGGAGGTGCATTAGTCTTGGCTGATAGGGGTGTGTGTATTTGATAAGATGAACGACGTTGACCGAACGAGTATTCATGAAGCGATGGAACAACAGTCCATTAGTATAAGCAAAGCTGGAATTGTTGCCACCCTTCACGCTCGATGCTCAGTTATAGCTGCCGCCAATCCAGTACGGGGGAAGTACAATCCAGGACTCTCTTTCGCTCAGAACATTAATCTAAGCGATCCAATAATTTCAAGATTTGATTTACTGTGTGTTGTAAAAGATGAAATAGATATAAAGCAGGATGCTACCATGGCTGAGTTCATTCTGAATTCTCATGGCTCTAATACCCCTGCTCCTAAACGCACCATAATTTCACAAGATATTCTTAAAAAATATATACTCTATGCTAGAAATGAAATTGAAGCTTCTTTATCTGCCATTGACAATTCCAAAATCGTAAATCTCTATACAGATTTAAGAAGGGAAAGTCTTAATTCAGGTATCCCAATTACTGTAAGACATATTGAATCTATAATCAGGGTTTCAGAAGCGTTTGCCAAACTAAGACTCTCCAATACTGTTTCCAAATCTGACATAGACAATTCTATTTCGTTAACGCTTGATTCATTCTTGAATGCTCAAAGATATTCTGTTAGCAAGCAGTTAAGAAATAAGTTTAGCAAATACTTTGAAAGTAACAATGATGATCTAATTATTTATTTATTAAAGGAAATGATCAAAGAGAAGCTGGAAGCAGTGGGGGATGGTACAGTGCATAAATCTGAATTTATTATCAGATGTAAAAATAGCTCACTTTCAGTTTCATCTAGATTTTTTGAGTCTGACAGATTCAAATCTGAAGGATTTCAATTGCAAGATGAAAGTATAGTTAGATGTAACACTGTTTAGTATCCACAAGTGAATGGGGTATTTTCTATAAATGATAGCTAATTAAATTTATTTTATATTCTCTTCTTTAAACTTGCTATATCTATTCATCCCATTCCTTTTCTCATACAGCTTATAGTTATTCTACTGTCACACTTTATTAACATCTCATCCACAAGTCAATAACTTCCTCGTCATTTAGCTTGTCCAGTATTTAGAATTTATTAGATAATTGCTTTATTCTCTTTAACCCCCTTAGACATATCTATTAAAATCGTAATGATCCATACCATTTCATACATTCTTTGTATTTCATGTTTATAACCCCAGTAATATCACCCCATTACCCCTTTCTGATTACATAATCGTTTTATTTCTACCCATAATGTTTACTGATCATTCTAATCCTCTCAAGATCAAATGTTTCAAGAAAGATTTCATTTCAAAAGAGAACAAATTCGAGCTTGTTTCTTCTTATCCTTGAATTCATTACAATCATGCATTTTATTTCGGTTCTTATTTCCAAGATGAGCTTTATTTGCTTAAAAAAGATGAATCCGGTAAAATTTTTGTAAAAGATATGATTATTCCGTTTAAAGAATTTCCAAATGATGCTAAAAATTTTTTTGAAAATTTTCGAGAAAGTCAAGGCTTAGATTTCTGTATTTTGAAACTACCACTCTATGTTCTTATTGTTAGATCTGAGAATAACTTGAATATTTACAGCACAACTTCAAATGATTACATTAATGTATTTTCAAATCCATCCGAATATTTCCATTCAGGGGAGTCTGTAAAGAAATATTACAAGGATTTATTTGAATTGGGGTTTATGGGTAAAGCAGTGAAGAAGATGGGTGATATTAAAACAAAAGGTGGTATTACAAAGGAGACAGGTGGTGGTATTAAAACAGAAGGTAGTATTTCAAAGGAGACAGAGGGTATTGAAGCAGAAGGTAGTATCACAAAGGAGACAGAAGGTAGTATTTCAAAAGAGACAGGAGGTGGTATCACAAAGGAGACAGGAGGTGGTATTACAAAGGAGACAGGAGGTGATATTACAAGGGAGACAGAGGGTAGTATTAAGGCAGAAACAGATATATTAGCTATATCAGAGGTCAATATGAGTCATAACTCGATTGATGAATCCATTATAAGCACGGCGGATCAAACAGATTCAATAAATCCAGTTACAGGCACGAAGAACCTTGAAATGTCACCCGAACTTTCTAATATTACTCCAAGTGATTCAATTAATCAGCTGAAAGAAGATTTCCTTAAAATTTATATTAATCAGGCAAATAAGGAGAACATTCAGTTGCCGAACAATTCGAAAGCCAAGAATGAAATAGCTTTGGATTTATTGCATGAAATCGATGCCAAATCCTTTGAACTCATGTTTAAAGAGAATCCAGATTACAGGGTTCTGGTGTTCGGCAAGCTTAATGGCGATGGGTTACTTGAATGCAAACATTTTGCATTGGAAGATCACTCGAATACTTTACTTTGTGAGATCATCGATACCTTTCCAGACACTCAGTTCGATACTATAGAAATTCTAGGGAATTCTATGATTGCTGGAATGCGTAAGAATAATAAAGTAACCTGGTTTACACAGACTACGCCACTGAAAAGAGGTTCTGAAGCACATTATGTAAGAATGATTGCAAGTTTATTTATTTATGCCGTTGAAGAGGATACTGAATCTTCTAAGGAAGATGAAACCAACCCGCTTTTGGTTTGAATTGTTTATTTTTATGTCTTATATTAATTACTTTGCTTTAGTTCATTGGACCTAAATTATTGGCTAATTAAAGATCTCTTCAGTTAAAATGATACCATATAATTGACTGCTAATTATTTTAATGACAACCTTATTCATCTCTCATTACTGTATTAAATAAATATCATTAAGTTTCATTTATGTTGAACCTAATTTATTGTTTTTTTTTCTTTATTATATAATTTAGATCAATCAGCTACCCTGATTCATATAATCAATTATTATTTATAGCTTTGTCATCAATAATATTAATTAAGAAAATACCCTGTTAAGATGTTAAGCGGTGTTTTTTAATAGCTTGATTTATTTAATATGATTCGTTTTTACATTTTAAATCAAATAATTTTATTACCAATAAGATATTATTATTAAAAATTTGATAATTAATAATTCAGGATTCAATTAATATTGTTAGTCTTGTTGAGTTGTACATTGAACTCTTAAGAAGTAGAAGACATAAAAAGAATGTTTATATCTATGATTATACATACGATTGGCTCTTGATCAATTATCATATCTTATTAATTTCTTTATAATGCTAGACTTTACATAGTTTCATTGAGTTATCACTCAATCAGCTATATAAACCAATGAAGTTCTAAATACTTACTACAACAGTTATATTAGATGTGATTACTGAAATAATTCTTGTCGATTGTAACTATTGGTTAGTCATGACAGAGTTGATAAGTTTGACAATCATTAATTCTAGCAATGAACCTGTCACCTTGATTATTTACTCTTTTCCTATATCCATTCTTCTAGTTTCCTAAGACTTTCTTTATTTTTTAGTATCTCCCTTTCAAACCTCTACTTTTATCTTCAAGCAGAATGAAAAATTCTATTACATTTCAAGCCCTTCTGGCTCAGTGGCAAGAAACAATTCATTTCAATTCAGCTGGTCTGCTCGATTCTCATTAACTACACCATTTCAAGTAAATATATAAATGAGCATCACAGGTCTAGAAGGATGGATAAAAAGGTTGTGCTGTCCATAGACTATATCAAGGAATCATAAGATTTGTCCCATTGATACTAGTGCATCTTTTATCCCAATTATTATTACCTGAATAATAAATGCTGGAAAGATTAACTTCTATAATTTCAGACCAGAGTTGAGGTAATACTAGACTTATTGAAATAATTTATTTAATGGATAATCTAACAGTTACTCTTTGATTGATTCCGTGTCGACTCTCTATTTCTCTATACACCTTAATCTTGTATAACAAGAAGTAAATAAATACCCGTATAAATTCTATTAAATTTAGTATTAAACATACAACCAAACTTGACAAAGTATTCATTTACCTGATTCATTGAAATGAATGTTCCTTTTAAAGTATAATAATCAATACATATTTGTTACATTTATTGAAATCAAACCTAGCAGATACTTGCTTTTGATCTTTTATATAGATTTCTAGTTAAAACAAAGACACTTTGATACCTTAATATATTTATTTCATTGGTGAATAGAGCTTATGTTCAAGCTTCAAAGCTCAAATAAGGTATAGAAGAATAGCCAATTAAACTAGCTTTACACTGCCTTCGTGTAAATTACATAGACAATCCCAACTAATATAATTACACCCGTCGCTGAAATCAGAATCTTTTTTAAATCCGGTGTGTCTTTTCCTTTCTGCTTCAATTCTAATTTATCATTTTGTTCAAGCTCTATCAATCTTTCCGAGAATCCCATCAACGGGGAGTCAGAATAAATTGATTCTGAGCTGTGTTGCACTGGATTTTCCTTGAGCTTCAGCTGTGAAAACTCTTCTTCCTTTTTCTTGCAGAATTCTTCAAAATCATCAACTTGCTTTTGGTTTGAGACCACCTCCATAAAGGAGATATTCTATTATTATTAATAGAAAATAAGGGGAATGAGTAATATTCAGGGATTAACAAGGGGTAAGCGTGATAATAAATAAAGAGTGTTGATCATAAATGTATATAAATTATTGTAAGTGAACCTGCCTCGGTACCTTAAAATCTTATGTCTTATATTGTTGTCTATTTGGGTTTATGAGATATCATAATCATATTAATTAGGTATTTCCTTGAACCTATCTAGAATGCACAATGATATCAGGTTATATGCCATTTCCTTATTATATTTTGACCTAGAATATGAAGCTACAGTATTAAACACTGCCTCTACACTCTCTTATTTAGCTTCTTCCCTTCACATAGCTTCTTTCCTTACAATTAACAATATGGTTGCCGCAGAATTTGCTTTTTAAACCCCCCTTTAATGACTGAATTTTCTTTGAGTGAATTACAGAAAAAAAGGAAAACAAGATTTCCAATTTCAAGAGTCAAGAAACTTATACAACAAAATGAAGAAATAGGAAAAACAAGTTCAACAGTGCCTGTTATTTTAAGCAAAACAATAGAACTGTTGTTCGAAGAAATAGTTGAGAAAATGATAGAAGAGGCTAACCAAAGAAAATCAAATAAAATAGCAGCTAAGGATTTGAAAGATGTTCTTGAGAAAAATCAAAGTCATTATTCATTTCTTAAGGATGTTTTTAAAGAAGAGGCAAAAGATTAAGGTAGTAATATTAATTAAAAATGAATTGTTTTCTTAATTATTTGTAAAGATCTTTATGGTTGAAATATTCAGTTAAGTTAAAAGAACTGCAACCTTATGAATTGAATTTTAAGAACTACAACTTATGAATTCACTTGATTTAGGTTAAAGAAAGATTACCTAAGATAATTATCTTAATAACCTTGGTTTATCAAACAAGCTGTTTCTGATCATAGAGTTGGCTTATATTGAAATTTTATTCACATGGAAGGATCTAAAATGACAGGCCATTATCAAGTATTATAGAATCTATAGGGAAGTACTTGATATTCTACAGCAATGTCAATCAATTTTTATTTGTAATATTTCCTGATAGGCCTGTAAGATAAATGACAATGCGACATTTAATCATTCAGGTTTTAATGTTCTATGAAAATAATAAATGATTGAAAAGGTTTAACTGATATTTTATTAATCTTACTTTTCAATCAATTATCTAATGTGGGGAAAGAAATCTGCACACAGTATAATAATATTAGCAAAATCTATCTATATTTCTTTTTTTAAGATGT
>JAWNLH010001206.1:0-13321 GCA_035042485.1 Drosophila cyrtoloma | reverse complement strand
AATTTATATTACCTTTTAAGTATATTAACTTTAGTCAACACTCCAACATGAAGGATCCGAGCAAAAAAATTTAAAATGTATACCGTTAAAAAAATGATGGAATAATTATCGTGTATGTGGGGGCCGACCGAAATGATTTAATGGAATATGCAATTTTTTTTTTGGGAATCTCAAAACTCGCATTCCGAGGTTCGTGGTTGGGTGGACATAGACGGCGAGGATCGGTCACCAACTCAGATCCCGCTAAATTTTGTAGACAGTCAAGTAGGTACCAGAACCTTCACCTTTAATATTAGTTACTTCTTTCGATTTTCTTTATTTGTGCATTTCGAAGTCTATCACTTCCAATTTGATTCAAGAGGGACTCTATAATAATTAAACATTATGTAATAGAGCCATAGGACACAGCAACACATCCCATTCTCCCGAAAGAGCTAGGTTATCAAAGGGTCCCGACCTCCGCTGTGATCACGAGGCTCCCTTGTAGGTTGTATTTTCTCAAAGAATAAAATTTTAAAGAATACCCTACTGAGACAGTTCGTTGAAAGTTAGTTCGAATATCATTTACATATGATATTGATATTTGATCACAAAATGTTATTAGATGGATCCAAAATCAAGAGTTAGAGAATACCCTACTGACACAGGTCGCTTGAACATTAGTTTGAATATCATTTACATGTGATATTGATAGTTTGATCACAAAGATGTTATTAAGATGGATCTCAAAATCTAAGAGTTAGAGAAGAGCGTAACAACTCTTGTGATTAGATATTGAGAAAAAAAAAAGAAAATCTTTAAAACGCAGTCAAGCTGGATACGGATTTTGCATGCAAAAGTGCATTAGGATTAATTAGTAAATAAAATCCTTATCAGTGACAAGTGTTGAATTAGCAGCTTCACATCCCCGAATTGTGAGCAGCGAAGTTTTATCATATTTTCAATGGCACCCAGGGGAATGTGGTTAGTTTATGAGTGTGGAACCAATAAAGTGGATCTTGGATCTCTAGTATTTGGCTATGATCGAATACATTGCCGATACACATAGTTGGTGGGATCACTTAAACTAATCCGCATATCGAGAGTAAAACTAATGGTTCGTTAGCACTGCTATTCCAGCTCTCACAGTTTAAGCCCAATTGTATTTTCGGTTATTTTTTTTTTATTGATTAGGCCAGCTGCTGATAGCATGTCGGAATACTGTGGTATCTGTTCTGGAATCTTGCGCATTTAGCTAAGATTGAATACCCTGCCGAATGAGAATACAACAGAAATATCGATTTACAGTTAGTAGTGGTCCAAATTAATTAAATTTGGTAATCACATCCGTTAAAGGGTAAAGATTGGAAGACTTTGTTTTTGTTGTTAATTGGTTGACAATACCACCTAACTTTCTCTAAGATAGGTATATCGCTGCAAAGAAAAGTGAAGGGGTATAATTTGATTACACAATCCACAACAATTATCGATCTATCTGATAATAGTTACAATAGTCCAAGATTATCTTTAATTCCATTTCTATATTTACTGGCTGTCTAGTAACGTAAATACAAAATAATTTAATAAATTAATAATAAAAAAGACATATATATATATATATAAACATATATATAAACATTATTTTTCTTTCTATTCATTGGATGCGTTGGGTATGACCCCAATTGAATATTTTTATTTGAATTAGAATGCCTCTCGAACATACTCCCTCCAGCAAAGTCCCGCATCAGTCGATACTTTAAAAAAAAATGCAATATTTGTCGTCATATTATGACAAACACACAAACCTGTTATATTACCAATTGTAAGCATATCTTTCATAAAAGTTGTCTTGAGCGTTGGTTACAAACCAGCAAAAGTTGTCCTGATTGTGCCAAGGAAACCGAAGTCCAAAATTTTAAAGTGATTATAGGAAAGTGCTGGCCTCGGTTGAAGCCAGCAGAATATTTTGTCGCAGGTTCAAGTACTCGGGTAATGACCTGGAACTAAGCAAAATTAATGGTGGACTTATCTACCCATAAACAAATGTCAGATCCCCGATTAAATGAAAGGACAGAAGTACCACTATTAAGGTGCAAGGTACAAAGCGTTATCAAAACTCAAGAAGAGGACGTCCATATCGTTCAGCCAACACTCGTCGGGAAGAAACTGTGGCGGTTGATTATTCCATTATACAAAACATGATTAAACAAACCGTATCAAGATTAATGTCATCCTTAAGTGTGAGTTGTGTGCTATGTGGTTGTGGTGCTCTAATGCAAATTCTGTATTCAGCGCAGGTCGGAAAACCATCAGAAGGTTGCATCCGCCAACAACAGGATGCTCCTATCCACATAGGAACGGATGATACAAGTTCTGGGATTTATGGTCCCGCTATTTTCTCACCTGCTATAACAATTTTAAAAAGATCACCGGATGCGAAAAATATCCCGGAGAACTTTTTGAGTTTCGGCCCTTATCATGAGCGGCTAAGAAATTATTTAGAAATTAGAAATCAAATTTGTAATGAAAAGATTCCTTCAATTTCTAGAAATAAATTGCGTTGTAAGAACTATTTTAAGCGAACGTAAAATTATAGTAAATTATTGGTATCCACTATTTTCAATAACCGAAACGATTCGCGTTGCTATGCGGAAGTGTCGTTTCTTGCATTGCGTCTGCACTAGCTAGGGAAAAATTTACTGATTGGGGTTATTACCGTTCCAATATCTTATGAGAAAATTACAAAACCAAAGCAGCTGTACATAATTCCCTCCATCAAACAAAGAGTCATATTAGGGGTAGATTTTTGGAATTTTTTTGCACTAGCTCCTAATGTGATCAGCGTTATAGAATTGCCTCTAAGCAGCCAGAGAAAATCCCTCAGATCAGTTAAGAAGAATGAAACTCACAGTAACAACAGCTGGAAGTAGTGAAAAACCTTTTCCAAAATTGTCCTGAAGGATTAAGCCGTATTAGTCTTATCCAAAATCGGATCGATATTGGAGAAACACGACCGGTAAACCGGCGATTTTACTCAGTTAGCCCAGGAGCTGAAAAACTTCTTTACTCTGAAATAGATCGTATGTTAGAACTGGATGTCATAGAGCCCTGTTCTAGTTTTTGGAGCTCACCTATGCGTTTAGTTATGAAACCTAATAAAATTCGTCTTTGCTTAGATGCACGGACGGTCAATGAGGCCACGAAGAAAGATGCCTATCCGATGCCGAGTATCGAAGGAATTTTTCACGAATGCATAAGGCCAATATAATTTAAAAATTGGATTTAAGGGATGCATATTGGCAAATAGAGTTAGGAAAAGATTCAAGACCATTGACCAATTCAAGGTCATGCCCTTTGGCCTGTGCAGTGCGCCCTCAACGATGTGTCGACTTATGGATGAGATTATATACCCCGATCTTCGACATTGTGTCTTTGGATACCTAGACGATGTATGCATAATCTCGGAAACTTTCTCAAAACTTCGTGCAGCATTGGTTTGACTTGCTGAACAATTTCGTAAAGCCAACTTAACTTCAAATATTAAGAAAATCAATTTTTGCGTAAAAATAGTGAATTATTTAGGGTATGTAATCGGTAGTGGTGGTATCTGTATCGATTCAGCTAAAATTGACTGTATTGTGAATTGGCCACCTCCTAAAAACCTCAAACAAGTTCGAGGACTCCTGGGTGTGTGTGAATGGTATCGTCGTTTTATTTCGAACTATGCTAAATTAACGTGTCCTATTACAGATGTATTATCAATCAAAAAAAGTTCGTTTGGCCGCAGAGGCTCAAGAAGCGATGGAAAAGCTTAAAATGATACTCACTTCAGCACATGTTTTACAAAACCACGATTTTACCAAATAAAGTTATCTTCACTGCGATGCTAGTAACTATGGGATAGGAGCTGTCCTTATACAGTTATCGCCGGAAAATGAAGAAATGCCCCTGGCGTTTATGTTAAAAAAATTAAGTGGCGCCCAAAGAAATTATAGTGTGACAGAGCGAGAATGCTTAACTGTTATCTTGGCTATTGAAAAGTTTAGATGTTACTTGGAGTTACACGAATTCGAAGTAGTAGCGGACCACTCAAGTCTAATGTGGCTGATGCGCCAACAAAACACATTTCGACTGCATTTTTACAAATTTACAATTTCCCATAGAAATGGAAAAGATCACATCATGACGGATGCAATATCAAGATTGTGTAACTATGAATTGGCAGAGTTGGAAGTATGTCCAATAATAGACTTGGAATCGAATGCTTTCTTTAATAATGAGTATCGGCCTTTAAAAGAGAAAGTTACCCTGCAACAATCTAAATTTCCAGCCGTTAAAGTAGACAATCAGTTTATTTATATGAAAATTGAACATGCCAGCGGAATCGATACGCAGGATAAAAATGCATGGAAGTTATGGGTTCCAGCTCGAATGCAGAACCATGTTTTGATGCAAGCTCACGACAAAGTAACCTCATCTCATGGTGGAATGCAAAAGACCATAGGAAAGTTAAGAAGAAATCTTTACTGGCCTGGGTTGGCAAACGACGTACGTAATTATATTCGCAACTGTGACACCTGCAAAGAAACAAAAGCCCATAACTAAGTCCTTCGGGCTCCAAAGGGCTTACAATCTCGCACATGCAGACCGTTCCAAAGGCCATATGTTGATTTATTAGGCCCGTATCCACGAAGTAAGAGTGGCCATTTCGGATTGTTATTTGTGTTAGACCGTTTTAGTAAATTTCATTGGCTTCATCCGTTGAAGAAATTCACTTCATTGGTTATTCAGTATTCAGGCTATTCTATTAAAGCACGAGTTCCATTGCTTTGGAGTACCTGAAACTCTGGTTAGCGATAATGGTACGCAGTTCAAAGCCAATGATTTTAATGCGTTTCTAACAAAACTTGGAATACGGCATGTATATACAGCACTATATTTGCCCCATAGCAACGCTATCTTAAAACTTAAGAAACAGAATGGGATGTAAATCTTTCGGATATTTCGTGTGCATTGCTCAGGTTGTTCTCCATATAAAGCCTTATTTGGGTTAGACATGATAACCCATGGTGGTGATCATCTACTCCCAAAACAATTATCCCTGTCAGAAGAGCCCATAATGCCACTACAACGTACGAACAACTTAGCATTGCTGCGCAAAGATGTTCAACAGAATATTCGTCAAGCGTATGACCATACTGTAGCGCAGTATAATTTGCGGTGAAAGCCTGTAGCCTTTAAGGCTGGCCAAGAAGTCTTTCAAGTGAATTTTGCCCTTTTGCAAATTTTCACACAACATAACACAACGACGCCAAATTAGGATCGAAATTTGTAAAATTTAGAATCAAGACAAAACTTGGTAACAGTTTTTATCTCTTAGAAGATTAGAAGATGCAGCCAAGCGGCCATATAACTCATTAATTAATTTATTTAAATCACAAATCCCCAAACCAATAACATACTACCAAAAAAAATATAAATGTAAACAAGCTGTCTGTATGTATATGTAAAAAAAAAAGAAGAAGAAGGTATCAGCTAACTCACACTTAATAATTTTGTTTTGCCTAATTGAATAATGAATTGAGTTTCAGTGAAAAACCAAAAAGAAATTCCCGAAAAAAATAAACTCACGAATCCAAGAAGAAAACCCATCGTTAGAAGGCCTTTCACCGCATCTGAATCTCCTTTAATTAAAATTTGGTCAAATTCAGTGTTAATGAACGTAACTTCGTACACAGCATAGATAAAAATAGAACTAAATAAAAATAAAAGTCAAATTTGATACATACATGAGATCACACCAATTTTTTCAAAAAGTTTTGTTATTCAAAAATATGCAGAACAAATTAATAATACCGCCCAAACCCTAACATAAAAATAACTTAAGCAAAAGAGAGAAAACCCAAAACCGCAATAACAAATAACCCCTTTATGCATATACATACATACATATGCTTGCACTTTTATCCGGGATTGCCGTTTTGTCCGACTTAGGCTGCAGCTTATCCAAAGCTAAGCTTGCGGCTTTAGCCGAGCGGGACTTTCGGCTTATCATAAGCTTTGAATGTAGCTTTGATTGAAAACAGCTTAAAGTTGGTCGCGCATGCGCGATATATGGCGCCAATCGCAAGCTTTTGGCTTGGCTTCTACTTCAATGCTTAAAGGTGCCTACAAAATTATGTGCACACTTAATACTGGTAAATTACAAACAATTTAAAGTTTTCACAAAAATAATAAAAGAAAATAAATACATAAATTCAATATTTAAACATGGCACACAATAAATAAAGAAAACAAAATTAATTATAAATAATGATTCTCGGGAAATAACACTTCAATATTTTCTTATATTTATTTGTACTTCGACAATCTCATCCAATTAAGCTTACATTTTTTATAAAATCAAACAAAAATATGTATATATATTTAGAAAGCAAGTCCCTCACCACAAAACAATATAAAATCAGTGAAAATAAAAATAAAATTATAAATACAAAAATAAATAAATAAAAAACAGTTAGTTAATCATACAGAAAAAAATAGAGTAGCTAAAATGTTTGGAAATGTTAATTAATTAACTTAATTAATGTTAATTAATTAATTAATTAATGTTAATGTTATTAATGTTAATTTGTTCAAAATCGAAATACCTTTTGAAATGTATGTTGACTTTTAAGCTGCCAATTTATATTACCTTTTAAGTATATTAACTTTAGTCAACACTCCAACATGAAGGATCCGAGCAAAAAAATTTAAAATGTATACCGTTAAAAAAATGATGGAATAATTATCGTGTATGTGGGGGCCGACCGAAATGATTTAATGGAATATACATTTTTTTTTGGGAATCTCAAAACTCGCATTCCGAGGTTCGTGGTTGGGTGGACATAGACGGCGAGGATCGGTCACCAACTCAGATCCCGCTAAATTTTGTAGACAGTCAAGTAGGTACCAGAACCTTCACCTTTAATATTAGTTACTTCTTTCGATTTTCTTTATTTGTGCATTTCGAAGTCTATCACTTCCAATTTGATTCAAGAGGGACTCTATAATAATTAAACATTATGTAATAGAGCCATAGGACACAGCAACACATCCCATTCTCCCGAAAGAGCTAGGTTATCAAAGGGTCCCGACCTCCGCTGTGATCACGTGGCTCCCTTGTAGGTTGTATTTTCTCAAAGAATAAAATATTTTAAAGAATACCCTACTGAAGACAGTTCGTTAGAAAATTAGTTTCGAATATCATTTACATATGATATTGATAGTTTGATCACAAAAATGTTATTAAGATGGATCTCAAAATCTAAGAGTTAGAGAAGAGCGTAACATTAGTTTTGATAGCGTAACAACTCTTGTGATTAGATATTGAGAAAAAAAAGAAAATCTTTAAAACGCAGTCAAGCTGGATACGGATTTTGCATGCAAAAGTGCATTAGGATTAATTAGTAAATAAAATCCTTATCAGTGACAAGTGTTGAATTAGCAGCTTCACATCCCCGAATTGTGAGCAGCGAAGTTTTATCATATTTTCAATGGCACCCAGGGGAATGTGGTTAGTTTATGAGTGTGGAACCAATAAAGTGGATCTTGGATCTCTAGTATTTGGCTATGATCGAATACATTGCCGATACACATAGTTGGTGGGATCACTTAAACTAATCCGCATATCGAGAGTAAAACTAATGGTTCGTTAGCACTGCTATTCCAGCTCTCACAGTTTAAGCCCAATTGTATTTTCGGTTATTTTTTTTTTATTGATTAGGCCAGCTGCTGATAGCATGTCGGAATACTGTGGTATCTGTTCTGGAATCTTGCGCATTTAGCTAAGATTGAATACCCTGCCGAATGAGAATACAACAGAAATATCGATTTACAGTTAGTAGTGGTCCAAATGAATTAAATTTGGTAATCACATCCGTTAAGGGTAAAGATTGGAAGCCTTTCTGTTGTTAATTGGTTGACAATACCACCTAACTTTCTCTAAGATAGGTATATCGCTACAAAGAAAAGTGAAGGGGTATAATTTGATTACACAATCCACAACAATTATCGATCTATCTGATAATAGTTACAATAGTCCAAGATTATCTTTAATTCCATTTCTATATTTACTGGCTGTCTAGTAACGTAAATACAAAATAATTTAATAAATTAATAATAAAAAAGACATATATATATATATATAAACATATATATAAACATTATTTTTCTTTCTATTCATTGGATGCGTTGGGTATGACCCCAATTGAATATTTTTATTTGAATTAGAATGCCTCTCGAACATACTCCCTCCAGCAAAGTCCCGCATCAGTCGATACTTTAAAAAAAAATGCAATATTTGTCCTCATATTATGACAAACACACAAACCTGTTATATTACCAATTGTAAGCATATCTTTCATAAAAGTTGTCTTGAGCGTTGGTTACAAACCAACAAAAGTTGTCCTGATTGTGCCAAGGAAACCGAAGTCCAAAATTTTAAAGTGATTATAGGAAAGTGCTCGCCTCGGTTGAAGCCAGCAGAATATTTTGTCGCAGGTTGAAGTACTCGGGTAATGACCTGGAACTAAGCAAAATCAATGGTGGACTTATCTACCCATAAACAAATGTCAGATCCCCGATTAAATGAAAGGACAGAAGTACCATTATTAAGGTGCAAGGTACAAAGCGTTATCAAAACTCAAGAAGAGGACGTCCATATCGTTCAGCCAACACTCGTCGGGAAGAAACTGTGGCGGTTGATTATTCCATTATACAAAACATGATTGAACAAACCGTATCAAGATTAATGTCATCCTTAAGTGTGAGTTGTGTGCTATGTGGTTGTGGTGCTCTAATGCAAATTCTGTATTCAGCGCAGGTCGGAAAACCATCAGAAGGTTGCATCCGCCAACAACAGGATGCTCCTATCCACATAGGAACGGATGATACAAGTTCTGGGATTTATGGTCCCGCTATTTTCTCACCTGCTATAACAATTTTAAAAAGATCACCGGATGCGAAAAATATCCCGGAGAACTTTTTGAGTTTCGGCCCTTATCATGAGCGGCTAAGAAATTATTTAGAAATTAGAAATAAAATTTGTAATGAAAAGATTCCTTCAATTACTAGAAATAAATTGCGTTGTAAGAACTATTTTAAGCGAACGTAAAATTATAGTAAATTATTAGTATCCACTATTTTCAATAACCGAAACGATTCGCGTTGCTATGCGGAAGTGTCGTTTCTTGCATTGCGTCTGCACTAGCTAGGGAAAAATTTACTGATTGGGGTTATTACCGTTCCAATATCTTATGAGAAAATTACAAAACCAATGCAGCTGTACATAATTCCCTCCATCAAACAAAGAGTCATATTAGGGGTAGATTTTTGGAATTTTTTTGCACTAGCTCCTAATGTGATCAGCGTTATAGAATTGCCCTCTAAGCAGCCAGAGAAAATCCCTCAGATCAGTTAAGAAGAATGAAACTCACAGTAACAACAGCTGGAAGTAGTGAAAAACCTTTTCCAAAATTGTCCTGAAGGATTAAGCCGTATTAGTCTTATCCAAAATCGGATCGATATTGGAGAAACACGACCGGTAAACCGGCGATTTTACTCAGTTAGCCCAGGAGCTGAAAAACTTCTTTACTCTGAAATAGATCGTATGTTAGAACTGGATGTCATAGAGCCCTGTTCTAGTTTTTGGAGCTCACCTATGCGTTTAGTTATGAAACCTAATAAAATTCGTCTTTGCTTAGATGCACGGACGGTCAATGAGGCCACGAAGAAAGATGCCTATCCGATGCCGAGTATCGAAGGAATTTTTCACGAATGCATAAGGCCAATATAATTTAAAAATTGGATTTAAGGGATGCATATTGGCAAATAGAAGTTAGGAAAAGATTCAAGACCATTGACCAATTCAAGGTCATGCCCTTTGGCCTGTGCAGTGCGCCCTCAACGATGTGTCGACTTATGGATGAGATTATATACCCCGATCTTCGACATTGTGTCTTTGGATACCTAGACGATGTATGCATAATCTCGGAAACTTTCTCAAAACTTCGTGCAGCATTGGTTTGACTTGCTGAACAATTTCGTAAAGCCAACTTAACTTCAAATATTAAGAAAATCAATTTTTGCGTAAAAATAGTGAATTATTTAGGGTATGTAATCGGTAGTGGTGGTATCTGTATCGATTCAGCTAAAATTGACTGTATTGTGAATTGGCCACCTCCTAAAAACCTCAAACAAGTTCGAGGACTCCTGGGTGTGTGTGAATGGTATCGTCGTTTTATTTCGAACTATGCTAAATTAACGTGTCCTATTACAGATGTATTATCAATTAAAAAAAGTTTGTTTGGCCGCAGAGGCTCAAGAAGCGATGGAAAAGCTTAAAATGATACTCAGTTCAGCACATGTTTTACAAAACCACGATTTTACCAAATAAAGTTATCTTCACTGCGATGCTAGTAACTATGGGATAGGAGCTGTCCTTGTACAGTTATCGCCGGAAAATGAAGAAATGCCCCTGGCGTTTATGTTAAAAAAATTAAGTGGCGCCCAAAGAAATTATAGTGTGACAGAGCGAGAATGCTTAACTGTTATCTTGGCTATTGAAAAGTTTAGATGTTACTTGGAGTTACACGAATTCGAAGTAGTAGCGGACCACTCAAGTCTATTGTGACTGATGCGCCAACAAAACGCATCCGGTAGACTGCGCGGTTTCGATTACATTTTTACAAATTTACAATTTCCCATAGAAATGGAAAAGATCACATCATGACGGATGCAATATCAAGATTGTGTAACTATGAATTGGCAGAGTTGGAAGTATGTCCAATAATAGACTTGGAATCGAATGCTTTCTTTAATAATGAGTATCGGCCTTTAAAAGAGAAAGTTACCTTGCAACAATCTAAATTTCCAGCCGTTAAAGTAGACAATCAGTTTATTTATATGAAAACTGAACATGCCAGCGGAATCGATACGCAGGATAAAAATGCATGGAAGTTATGGGTTCCAGCTCGAATGCAGAACCATGTTTTGATGCAAGCTCACGACAACGTAACCCATCTCATGGTGGAATGCAAAAGACCATAGGAAAGTTAAGAAGAAATCTTTACTGGCCTGGGTTGGCAAACGACGTACGTAATTATATTCGCAACTGTGACACCTGCAAAGAAACAAAAGCCCATAACTAAGTCCTTCGGGCTCCAAAGGGCTTACAATCTCGCACGTGTAGACCGTTCCAAAGGCCATATGTTGATTTATTAGGCCCGTATCCACGAAGTAAGAGTGGCCATTTCGGATTGTTATTTGTGTTAGACCGTTTTAGTAAATTTCATTGGCTTCATCCGTTAAAGAAATTCACTTCATTGGTTATTCAGTATTCAGGCTATTCTATTAAAGCACGTGTTCCATTGCTTTGGAGTACCTAAACTCTGGTTAGCGATAATGGTACGCAGTTCAAAGCCAATGATTTTAATGCGTTTCTAACAAAACTTGGAATACGGCATGTATATACAGCACTATATTGCCCATAGCAACGCTATCTTAAAACTTAAGAAACGGATGAATGGATATCTGGATATTTCTTGTACATTTAGGTTGTTCTCCATATAAAGCTTATTTGGGTTAGACATGATAACCGATGGTGGTGATCATCTACTCCCAAAACAATTATCCCTGTCAGAAGAGCCCATAATGCCACTACAACGTACGAACAACTTAGCATTGCTGCGCAAAGATGTTCAACAGAATATTCGTCAAGCGTATGACCATACTGTAGCGCAGTATAATTTGCGGTGAAAGCCTGTAGCCTTTAAGGCTGGCCAAGAAGTCTTTCAAGTGAATTTTGCCCTTTTGCAAATTTTCACAAAACATAACACAACAACGCCAAATTAGGATCGAAATTTGTAAAATTTAGAATCAAGACAAAACTTGGTAACAGTTTTTATCTCTTAGAAGATTAGAAGATGCAGCCAAGCGGCCATATAACTCATTAATTAATTTATTTAAATCACAAGTCCCCAAACCAATAACATACTACCAAAAAAAATATAAATGTAAACAAGCTGTCTGTATGTATATGTAAAAAAAAAAGAAGAAGAAGATATCAGCTAACTCACACTTAATAATTTTGTTTTGCCTAATTGAATAATGAATTGAGTTTCAGTGAAAAACCAAAAAGAAATTCCCGAAAAAAATAAACTCACGAATCCAAGAAGAAAACCCATCGTTAGAAGGCCTTTCACCGCATCTGAATCTCCTTTAATTAAAATTTGGTCAAATTCAGTGTTAATGAACGTAACTTCGTACACAGCATAGATAAAAATTTAGAAGTCAAATTTGATACATATTTATGAGAGCACACGAATTTTTTCAAATAGTTTTATTATTCAAACATATGCAGAAGAAATTAATAATAATGCCCAAACCCTAACGTAAAAATAACTTAAGCAAAAGAGAAAAACCCAAAACCACAATAACAAATAACCCTTTTATACATATACATACATACATATGCTTGCACTTTTATCCGGGATTGCCGTTTTGTCCGACTTAGGCTGCAGCTTATCCAAAGCTAAGCTTGCGGCTTTAGCCGAGCGGGACTTTCGGCTTATCATAAGCTTTGAATGTAGCTTTGATTGAAAACAGCTTAAAGTTGGTCGCGCATGCGCGATATATGGCGCCAATCGCAAGCTTTTGGCTTGGCTTCTACTTCAATGCTTAAAGGTGCCTACAAAATTATGTGCACACTTAATACTGGTAAATTACAAACAATTTAAAGTTTTTACAAAAATAATAAAAGAAAATAAATACATAAATTCAATATTTAAACATGGCACACAATAAATAAAGAAAACAAAATTAATTATAAATAATGATTCTCGGGAAATAACACTTCAATATTTTCTTATATTTATTTGTACTTCGACAATCTCATCCAATTAAGCTTACATTTTTTATAAAATCAAACAAAAATATGTATATATATTTAGAAAGCAAGTCCCTCACCACAAAACAATATAAAATCAGTGAAAATAAAAATAAAATTATAAATACAAAAATAAATAAATAAAAAACAGTTAGTTAATCATACAGAAAAAAATAGAGTAGCTAAAATGTTTAGAAATGTTAATTAATTAACTTAATTAATGTTAATTAATTAATTAATTAATGTTAATGTTATTAATGTTAATTTGTTCAAAATCGAAATACCTTTTGAAATGTATGTTGACTTTTAAGCTGCCAATTTATATTACCTTTTAAGTATATTAACTTTAGTCAACACTCCAACATGAAGGATCCGAGCAAAAAAATTTAAAATGTATACCGTTAAAAAAATGATGGA
>JAWNLH010001205.1:0-19387 GCA_035042485.1 Drosophila cyrtoloma | reverse complement strand
CGCAGCCAAAGCGGCCAATTAATTCATTAATTCATTTATTTAAATCACAAGTCCCCAAACCAAAAACGCACAAAAAAATTTAAAAAAATATGAAAAGAAGACTCATGAGTGTGTATGAAATAAGTGCTTAATGGTCAGAAACAAATACACATATAATCAGATATAATAAGTATATGTGTATAAATATATATATAAAATAGAAGAAATATAGTGATGTGTTCATAGGCCCATTGTCGTACATATTTTTTTTGTTTCAGTAGAACACATAATAAGAAGGAAACATTTTTTTTGTTAATCATGTTTGTGTTATTTAAAGACCTTAAAAATATGAATGCAATATTAAATGTCATTAAAATAAAGAAGGCATTTCACCGCATCTAAAAAATGTAAGTCAACAATCTCCTTTAATTAAAATTTTGTCAAATTCAGTGCTAATGAACGTAACTTCGTACATAGCATGGATACAAATTTGGAATCAAATTTGATACATATCTTATGAGACATAAAACATATGCAGAAGAAATTAATAATAATTCCCAAACCCTATACGTAAAAAGAACTTAAGGAAAAGAGAAAACCCAAAACCACAATAACAAATAACCCTTTTATGCATATACATACATACATAAGCTTGCACTTTTATCCGGGATTGCCGTTTTGTCCGACTTAGGCTGCAGCTTATCCAAAGCTAAGCTTGCGGCTTTAGCCAAACGGAACTTTCGGCTTATCATAAGCTTTGAATGTAGCTTTGATTGAAAAAAGCTTAAAGTCGGTGGCGTATGCCAGATATATGGCGCCAATCACAAGCTTTTGGCTATGGCTTCTACTTCAATGCTTATAGGTGCCAACAAAATTATGTGCACACTTGATACTGGTAAATTACAAACAATTTAAAGCTTTTACAAAAATAATAAATGTATGTTAACTTTTACGCTGCCAATTTATATTACCTTTTAAGTATATTAACTTTAGTCAACGCTCCAACATGAAGGATCCGAACAAATAAAATTAATAATGTATTCAGTTAAAAAAATGATGGAATAATAGTCGTGTATGTGGGGGCCGACCGAAATGATTTAATGGAATATACATTTTTTTTTTGGAATCTCGAAACTCGCATTCCGAGATTCAGGTTGGGTGGTTATAGGACGGTGAGGATTGATCACCAACTCAGATCCCTCTAAATTTTGTGAACATTCAGGTAGGTACCAGAACCTTCACCTTTAATATTAGTTACTTCTTTCGATTTGTTTTATTTGTGCATTTCGAAGTCTACCACTTCCTATTTGATTCAAAATGGACTATAATAATTAAACATTATGTAATAGAGCCATAGGGCACAGCAACGCATCCCATTCTCCCGAAAGAGCTAGGTTATCAAAGGTCCCGACCTCCGGTGTGATCACGTGGTTCCCTCGTAGGTTGTATTTCCAAAGAATGTAGCTATTTGAAAGAATACCCCACTGAAGACAGTTCGTTAGAAAATTAGTTTCGAATATCATTTACATATGATATTGATAGTTTGATCCACAAAAATGTTAATAAGATGGATCTCAAAATATATGAGTTAGAGAAGAGCGTAACAACTCTTATGGTTAGATATTGAGAAAAAAAGAAAATCTTAAAAACGCAGTCAAGCTGGATACGGATTTTGCATGCAAAAGTGAATTAGGATTAATTAGTAAATAAAATCCTTATCAGTGACAAGTGTTGAATTAGCAGCTTCACATCCACGAATTGTGAGCAGGGAAGTTTTATCCTACTTTCAGTGACACCCAAGGGAATGTGGTTAGTTTATGAGTGTGGAACCAATAAAGCGGATCTTGGATCTCTAGTGTTTGGCTAAGGTCGAATACATTGCCGATACACATAGTTGGTGGGACCATTTAAACTAATCCGCATATCGAGCAAAACTAATGGTTCCGTTAACACTGCTATTCCAGCTCTCCCAGTTTAAGCTCAATTGTATTCTGTTTTTTTTTTAGTGATTAGGCCAGTTGCTGATAGTATGTCGGAATACTGTGGTATCTGTTTTGGAATCTTGGGTATTTAGCTAAGATTGAATATCCTGCCGAATGAGAATACAACAGAAATGTCGATTTACAGTAAAGATTGGAAGATTTTATTTTTGTTGTTAATTTGTTGACAATACCACCTAACTTTCTTTAGGATAGGTATATCGCTACAAAGAAGAGAGAAGGGGCTATAATTTGTTTACACAATCCCCAACAATTATCGATCTATCTGATAATAGTTACAATAGTCCAAGATTATCTTTAATTCCATTTCTATATTTACAGACTGTCTAGTAACGTAAATACAAAATAATTAAATAAATTAATAATAAAAGAAATATATATATAAAAATTAATTTTCTTTCTATTCATTTGATGCATTAGGTATGGCCCCAATTGAAACAGTTTTGAATTAGTATGCCTCTCGAACATACTCCATCCAGGAAAGTCCCGCATCAGTCGGTACTTTAGAGAAAAATTCAATATTTGTCGTCATATTATGACAAATACATAATCCTGTTATATTACCAATTGTGAGCTTATTTTTCAAACAAATTGTCTTGGGGGTTGGTTACAAACCAACAAAAGTTGTCCTGATTGCGCCAAGGAAACCGAAGTTCAAAATCTCAAAGTGCATATGGGAAGCCAGCAGAATCTTTAGTCGCAGGTTCAAGTACTCGGCTAGTGACCCAGAACTTAGCAAAATCAATGATGGACGTATCTACCCATAAACAAGTGTCAGATCCCCAATTAGCGGAAAAGGACCAGAAGTACCATCATTAATGTGCAACTGTAGAAAGCATTATCAAAACTAAAGAAGAGGACGTCCATATCATTCAGCCAACACTCGTCGGGAAGAACCTGTGGCGGTTGATTATTCCATTATACAAAACATGATTGAACAAACCGTATCAAGATTAATGTCATCCTTAGTGTGAGTTGTGTGGTTGTGGTGCTCTAAACGTGTATAAGACACAATGCAAATTCTGTATTCTGCGCAGGTCGGAAAACCATCAGAAGGTTGCATCCGCCAACAAAAGGATGCCCCTATCCAAATAGGAACTGATGATACAAGTTCTGGCATTTATAGTCCCGCTATTTTCTCACCTGCTATAACAATTTTAAAAAGATCACCGGATGCGAAAAACATAACTTGTGTTTCAAGAACTATTTTAGACGAATGTAAAATTATAGTAAACTATTAGTATACACTATTTTCAATAACCGAAACGATTCGCGTTGCTATGCGGAAGTGTCGTTTATTGCATTGTGTCTGCACTAGCTAGTGAAAAAGTTACTGATTGGGATAACTAGCTGTACAAAATTCCCTCTATCAAACAAATATTCATATTAGGTGTAGATTTTTGGAAAATTTTGCACTAGCTCCTAATCTGATTAGCGTTGTAGAATTGCCCTCTAAACAGCCAGAGAAAATCCCTCAGATCAGTTAAGAAGAATGAAACTCACAGTTACAACAGCTAGAAGTAGTGAAAAACCGTTTCCCAAATTATCCTGAAGGATTAAGCTGTACTAGTCTGATCCAAAATCGCATCGATATTGGAGAAGCACGACCGGTAAAACAGTGCTTTTATTCAGTTAGCCCAGGAATTGAAAAACTTATTTTCTGTGAAATAGATCGTATTTTAGAACTGGATGTCACAGAGCCCTGTTCTAGTGTTTGGAGCTCACCTATGCGTTTAGTTATGAAATTCAATAAAATTCGTATTTGCTTAGATGCACGGAAGCTCAATGAGGCCACGAAGAAAGATGCCTATCCAATGCCGAGTATCGAAGGGAATTTTTTCACGAATGCCTAAGGCCAATATAATTAAAAATTTGGATTTAAGGGATGTATATTGGCAAATAGAGTTAGAAAAAGATTCAAGACTATTGACAGCATTCACTATTCCTGGATTCAGCATTCCATTCACTATGCTGAATTAACGTGTCCTGTTACAGATGTCTTATCAATTAAAAAAAATGTTTGGTCGCAGAGGCGCAAGAAGCGATGGAAAAGCTTAAAATGATACTCACTTCAGCACCTGTTTTACAAAATCCAGATTTTACCAAATAAATGTATCTTCATTGCGATGCTAGTAACTATGGGATAGGAGCTGTCCTTGTACAATATCTGGCCTTAAAAGATAAATTTACCCTGCAACAATCTAAATTTCCAGACGTTAAAGCAGATAATCGGTTTATTTATATGAAAACGATCATGCCTGCTCGAATGAAGAACCAGGTTTTGATGCAAGCTCACGACAACGTAACCTCATCTTGTGGTGGAATGCAAAAGACCATAGGAAAGTTAAGAAGAAATCTTTACTGGCCTGGGCTGGCAAACGACGTACGTAATTATATTCGCAACTGTGACACCTGAAGTGAAGTAAGAGTGGCCATGTCGGATTGTTATTTGTGTTAGACAATTTTAGGAAATTTCATTGGATTCATCCGTTAAAGAAATTCACATCATTGGCTATTCAGGACTTTCATTGTGAGGAGCCATATGCACGTGTGAGTATGCATGTATATGTATGTTTGTGATCACAAATATATATGTATATGTACGTTCATGGATGTGCATGCGAAATGTCCATCAGCATGTATTCAATGCTATATGCGCCCCTCACAATAACTGTCTGTCAGGCCGAAATCCGGCCCTGATACAGTTGCGGAGAATTCGCTCTCTTCGCCCTCTCTCTTTCTAACGCAGGTGTTCAGCCACTTGAACGTGTCTGACACACATGTCCATCAGGACATGTGCCGTTAGTGTGTGAGGAGTATCCATGTTGTCCATACTCGCACTGACGGCAGACAATGGCTGGCACCAGCAAAAGGGCAGCGGAAAATTACCAGAAGATCACGCCACCAAAAGATCACGCGATCGTGGTACAGTCCCGGCAAAAAGTGTCCAACCAAGGGCTATAAAAGAAGCGCCGCAGCACAAGGCGGCGCTGTGAAAATAAATACGCGAAGCTGTGCAAGTCTGCGCGAACATACAAGTGAATGAGAATCGAAATATACAACTGAAAGTGAGTCAGTCGTGAGATACAAAGGACGAGTGCAAGGACACGGTGTATCGAAGGACTCAACTGAATACAAGGATCACAGGACATCGATGTCCTGAAATTAGGTGGGAATCGTATATCCTTGCCACGCTTGAATTGTGGCAACAGGCGATATCCGCAAGGAACCACGCGAAGCAAGCGAGGCTTGGTCTGTGATTAGCCAGAGAGAGTGACACGCGAATTCTGACTCACCAGCTACTAGGAGCAATCCTGGGGAAACAAGGAAACCGCTGGTCCTGCTGAGCATCAGGAGTGCTGTGCGAAATCTCTGGCGGGCAGACTGAGATCCTGAGCTTGCGTAGCTGGTGGGCGGAGGGCCTGGGGCAGATTCTGACACACAGGAGCTCGAATCAAACCTGATCAAAGGCACCGATGTGTGGCGAAACGCCACGGAGCTATCAGAAAGTAAGCGATCAGCAAACTACCATTCGAAACTGTGATTTCAAATAAGAGCGAGTGAATAAAGCAAGTCAAATATATATAAATACTGTGTTGTTAATTATTGCAAACGCAAAATAAATTTGTTGCTCGAACCCTGAGCTCGACTGAGTTTTAGCCTAGCTAAAATACAACCAAGTAAATAGGTTCGTTACACTATTAAAGCACGTGTTCCATTGCTTTGGAGTACCTGAAACTCTGGTTAGCGAAAATGGTACGCAGTTCAAAGCCAATGATTTTAATGCGTTTCTAACAAAACTTGGAATACTGCATGTGTATACATCACTATATTCGCCCCAGAGCAACGCTATCTCAAAACTTAAGAAACAGAATGGGATGTAAATCTTTCGGATATTTCGTGTGCATTACGTTCTTCATTTCATCAATATTTAGGTTGTTCTACATTAAACATGATAACCCATGGTGGTGATCATCTACTCCTAAAACAATTATCCCTGTTAGAAGAGCCCATAATACCACTACAACGTACCAATAACTTAGCATTGCTGCGCAAAGATGTTCAACAGAACATTCGTCAAGCGCATGACCGTAATGTAGCACAGTATAATTTGCGGTGAAAGCTTGCAGCCTTTAAGCATGGCCAAGAAGTCTTTCGAAGGAATTTTGCCCTCAGCATAACATAACATAACAACGCCAAATTAGGACCGAAATTTGTAAAATGTCGAATCAAGAAAAAACTTGGCAACAATTGTTATCTCTTAGAAGATTAGAAAATGCAGCCGCAGCCAAAGCGGCCAATTAATTAATTAATTCATTTATTTAAATCCCAAGTCCCCCAAACCAAAAACGCACAACCAAAAAAAAATATTTAAAAAAATTATGAAAAGAAGACTCATGAGTGTATATGAAATAAGTGCCTAATGGTCAGACACAAATACACATATAATCAGATATAATAAGTATATGTATATAAATATATATAAAAATAGAAGAAATATGGTGATGTGTTCATAGGCCATAGTCTTATATTTTTTTTTTCAGTAGAACACATAATAAGAAGGAAACATTTTTTTGTTAATCATGTATGTGTTATTAAAAGACCTTAAAAATATGAATACAATATTAAATGTCATTAAAATAATAAGGAAAATGAAATATGAAATTCCATGAAACATAACATACTAAAAGCCTTAAAATACCAGGTAAACAGAACAAAAATCATTAAAAAATATCGATTCTAAAAAAGTTTAAAATACATACATACAAACCAAAAAAATAGAAAAAAATGTTAAGGGAATGTGCAAAATAAGTTCAAAAACAAAAAAATAGGATCGAAAAAATTGAAACAAGCTGCCTGTATGTATAAGTAAAAAAATATAAAAAAATAAGAAGATAATAATAAAATCCCTGTTTAAAGTCTCCAAAAAATACCAGCTAACTCAAATTTAATAATTTTTTTTTGCCTAATTGAATAATGAATTAAGTTTCAGTGAAAACCAAAACCAAATACCCGAAAAAATAAACTCACGAATCCAAGAAGAAAACCCATCGTTAGAAGGCATTTCACCGCATCTGAAAAATGTAAGTCAACAATCTCCTTTAATTAAAATTTGGTCAAATTCAGTGTTAATGAACGTAACTTCGTACATAGAATGGATAAAAATTTGGAAGTCAAATTTGATACATATTTATGAGACATAAAACATATGCAGAAGAAATTAATAATAATTCCCAAACCCTAACGTAAAAGAACTTAAGGAAAAGAGAAAAACCCAAAACCACAATAACAAATAACCCTTTATGCATATAAATACATACATAAGGGATTGCCGTTTTGTCCGACTTAGGCTGCAGCTTATCCAAAGCTAAGCTTGCGGCTTTAGCCAAGCGGAACTTTCGGCTTATCATAAGCTTTGAATGTAGCTTTGATTGAAAAAGCTTAAAGTCGGTGGCGTATGCCTGACATATGGCGCCAATCGCAAGCTTTTGGCTTGGCTTCTACTTCAATGCTTATATGTGCCAACAAAATTATGTGCACACTTGATACTGGTAAATTACAAACAATTTAAAGCTTTTACAAAAATAATAAATGTATGTTAACTTTTACGCTGCCAATTTATATTACCTTTTAAGTATATTAACTTTAGTGAACGCTCCAACATGAAGGATCCGAACAAATAAAATTAAAAATGTATACAGTTAAAAAAATGATGGAATAATTGTCGTGTATGTGGGGGCCGATCGAAATGATTTAATGGAATATACATTTTTTTTGGGAATCTCGAAACTCGCATTCCGAGATTCATGGTTGGGTGGACATAGACGGCGAGGATTCATCACCAGCTCAGATCCCGCTAAATTTTGTAAACATTCAAGTAGGTACCAGAACCTTCACCTTTAATATTAGTTACTTCTTTCGATTTATTTTATTTGTGCATTTCGAAGTCTACCACTTCCTATTTGATTCAAAATGGACTATAATAATTAAACATTATGTAATAGAGCCATAGGGCACAGTAACGCATCCCATTCTCCCGAAAGAGCTAGGTTATCAAAGGGTCCCGACCTCCGCTGTGATCACGTGGCTCCATTGTAGGTTGTATTTTCTCAAAGAATATAATAGTTTAAAGAATACCCTACTGAAGACAGAGTTCGTTAGAAAATTAGTTTCGAATATCATTTACATATGATATTGATAGTTTGATCACAAAAATGTTATTAAGATGGATCTCAAAATCTAAGAGTTAGAGAAGAGCGTAATAACTCGTATGATTAGATATTGAGAAAAAAAAAAGAAAAAAGTGCAAAGGTGAATTAGGATTAATTAGTAAATAAAATCCTTATCAGTGACAAGTGTTGAATTAGCAGCTTCACATCCACGAATTGTGAGCAGCGAAGTTTTATCCTACTTTCAGTGACACCCAAGGGAATGTGGATAATTTATGAATGTGGAACCAATAATGTGGATCTGGGATCTCAATAGTATTTGGCTAAGGTCGAATACATTGCCGATACACATAGTTGGTGGGACCACTTAAACTAATCCGCATATCGAGAGCAAAACTAATGGTTCGTTAACACTGCTATTCCAGCTCTCCCAGTTTAAGCTCAATTGTATTTCCGGTTTTTTTTTTAGTGATTAGGCCAAAGTTGCTGATAGTATGTCGGAATACTGTGGTATCTGTTTTGGAATCTTGGGTATTTAGCTAAGATTGAATATCCTGCCGAATGAGAATACAACAGAAATGTCGATTTACAGTAAAGATTGGAAGATTTTATTTTTGTTGTTAATTTGTTGACAATACCACCTAACTTTCTTTAGGATAGGTATATCGCTACAAAGAAGAGGGAAGGGGGTATAATTTGTTTACACAATCCACAACAATTATCGATCTATCTGATAATAGTTACAATAGTCCAAGATTATCTTTAATTCCATTTCTATATTTACTGGCTGTCTAGTCTAGTAACGTAAATACAAAATAATTAAATAAATTAATAATAAAAAAAAATATATATATAAAATTAATTTTCTTTCTATTCATTTGATGCATTAGGTATGGCCCCAATTGAAACAGTTTTGAATCAGTATGCCTCTCGTCCATACTCCATCCAGCAAAGTCCCGCATCAGTCGGTTCTTTAGAGAAAATTAAATATTTGTCGTCATATTATGACAAATACATAATCCTGTTATATTACCAATTGTGAGCATATTTTTCATACAAATTGTCTTGAGGGTTGGTTACAAACCAACAAAAGTTGTCCCTGATTGCGCCAAGGAAACCGAAGTTCAAAATCTCAAAGTGCATATGGGAACCCGCAGAATCGGTTTCTCGGGTAGTGACCCAGAACAGAAATCACTGTTGGACTGGTTCAAGTACTCGGGTAGTGACCCAGAACTTAGCAAAATCAATGATGGACGTATCTACCCATAAACAAGTGTCAGATCCCCGATTAAGGGAAAAGACCGAAGTACCATCATTAAGGTGCAACTGAAGAAAGCATTATCAAAACTAAAGAAGAGGACGTTCATATCGTTCAGCCGACACTCGTCGGGAAGAACCTGTGGCGGTTGATTATTCCATTATACAAAACATGATTGAACAAACCGTATCAAGATTAATGTCATCCTTAGTGTGAGTTGTGTGGTTGTGGTGGCTCTAAACGTGTATAAGACACAATGCAAATTCTGTATTCGAGCGCAGGTCGGAAAAACATCAGAAGGTTGCATCCGTCAACAACAGGATGCCCCTATCCAAATAGGAACTGATGAACAAGTTCTGGCATTTATAGTCCCGCTATTTTCTCACCTGCTATAACAATTTTAAAAAGATCACCGGATGCGAAAAACATAACTTGTGTTTCAAGAACTATTTTAAACGAATGTAAAATTATAGTAAACTATTAGTATCCACTATTTTCAATAACCGAAACGATTCGCGTTGCTATGTGGAAGTGTCGTTTCTTGCATTGCGTCTGCACTAGCTAGTGAAAAAGTTACTGATTGGGATTATAACCGTTCCAGTATCTTATAAGAAAATTTCAAAACCAATGCAGCTATACATAATTCCCTCTATCAAATAAATAGTCACATTCGGGGTAAATTTTGTAAAATTTTGCACTAGCTCCTAATGTGATCAGCGTTATAGAATTGCCCTCTAAACAGCCAGAGAAAACCCCTCAGATCAGTTAAGAAGAATGAAACTCACAGTTACAACAGCTAGAAGTAGTGAAAAACCGTTTCCAAATTGTCCCGAAGGATTAAGCCGTACTAGTCTGATCCAAAATCGCATCGATATTGGAGAAGCACGACCGGTAAACAGTGCTTTTACTCAGTTAGCCCAGGAGTTGAAAAACTTCTTTACTGTCAAATAGATCGTATGTTAGAAGTGGACGTCATAGAGCCCTGTTCTAGTGCTTGGCGCTCACCTATGCGTTTAGTTATGAAACCTAATAAAATTCGTATTTGCTTAGATGCATGGAAGCTCAATGAGGCCACGAAGAAAGATGCCTATCCGATGCGAGTATCGAAGGAATTTTTCACGAATGCCTAAGGCCAATATAATTAAAAATTTGGATTTAAGGGATGCATATAGGCAAATAGAGTTAGAAAAAGATCCAAGACTATTGACAGCATTCACTATTCCTGGATTCAGCATTCCATTCACTATGCTGAATTAACGTGTCCTGTTACAGATGTATTATCAATTAAAAAAAATGTTTGGCCCGCAGAGGCGCAAGAAGCGATGGAAAAGCTTAAAATGATACTCACTTCAGCACCTGTTTTACAAAATCCAGATTTTACCAAATAAATTTATCTTCATTGCGATGCTAGTAACTATGGGATAGGAGCTGTCCTTGTACAATATCTGGCCTTAAAAGAGAAATTTACCCTGCAACAATCTAAATTTCCAGACGTTAAAGCAGATAATCAGTTTATTTATATGAGATCATGCCTGCTCGAATGCAGAACCAGGTTTTGATGCAAGCTCACGACAACGTAACCTCATCTCATGGTGGAATGCAAAAGACCATAGGAAAGTTAAGACGAAATCTTTACTGCTGGTTGGAAACGACGTACGTAATTATATTCGCAACTGTGACACCTGCAAAGAAACAAAAGCCCATAACTAAGTCCTTCGGGATCCAAAGGGCTTACAATCTCGCACATGTAGACCGTTCCAAAGGCTATATGTTGATTTATTGGCTATCCACGAAGTAAGAGTGGCCATGTTGGATTGTTATTTGTGTTAGACAATTTTAGTAAATTTCATTGGATTCATCGGTTAAGAAATGCACGTCATTGGCTATTCAGGACTTTTATGAAATCATTCCATTGCTTTGGTTCAAAGCCAATGATTTGAATGCGTTTCTAACAAAACTTGGAATACGGCATGTATATACAGCACTATATTCGCCCCAGAGCAACGCTATCTTAAAACTTAAGAAACAGAATAGGATGTAAATCTTACGGATATTTCGTGTGCATTACGTTCTTCATTTCATCAATATTTAGGTTGTTCTACATTAAGCATGATAACCCATGGTGGTGATCATCTACTCCTAAAACAATTATCCCTGTTAGAAGAGCCCATAATACCACTACAACGTACCAACAACTGCATGCTGCGCAAAGATGTTCAACAGAACATTCGTCAAGCGCATGACCGTAGTGTAGCACAGTATAATTTGCGGTGAAAGCCTGTAGCCTTTAAGGGAAGGCCAAGAAGTCTTTCGAAGGAATTTTGCCCTCAGCAAATTTTCACTAACATAACATAACAACGCCAAATTAGAAAGAAAAAACTTGGTAACAGTTATTATCTCTTAGAAGATTAGAAGATGCAGCCGCAGCCAAAGCGGCCAATTCATTCATTAATTCATTTATTTAAATCACAAGTCCCCAAACCAAAAACGCACAACCAAAAAAAATATTAAAAAAAAATATGAAAGAAGCCCATGGTGTGATGAAATAAGTTCTTAATGGTCAGAAACAAATACACATATAATCAGATATAATAGTATATGTATATAAATATATATAAAAATATAAGAAATATGGTGATGTGTTCATAGCCCATAGTCTTACATATTTATTTTGTTCAGTAGAACACACAATAAGAAGGAAACATTTTCTTTGTTAATCATGTGTGTGTTATTAAAAGACCTTAAAAATATGAATACAATATTAAATGTCATTAAAATAATAAGAAAAATTAAATATGAAATTCCATGAAACATAACATACTAAAAGCCTTAAAATACCAGGTAAACAGAACAAAAATCATTAAAAAATATCGATTCTAAACAAGTTTAAAATACATACAAACCAAAAAAAATAGAAAAAAATGTTAAAGGAATGTGCAAAATAAGTTCAAAACAAAAAAATAGGATCGAAAAAATTGAAACAAGTGCTGTATGTATAAGTAAAAAAATAAAATAAATAAGAAGATAATAATAAAATCCCTGCTTAAAGTCCCCAAAAATACCAGCTAACTCACACTTAATAATTTTTTTTGCCTAATTGAATAATGAATTAAGTTTCAGTGAAAAACCAAAACGAAATACCCGAAAAAAATAAACTCACGAATCCAAGAAGAAAACCCATCGTTAGAAGGCCTTTCACCGCATCTGAAAAATGTAAGTCAACAATCTCCTTTAATTAAAATTTGGTCAAATTCAGTGTTAATGAACGTAACTTCGTACATAGCATAGATAAAAATTTAAGAAGTCAAATTTGATACATATTTATGAAGAGCATACAAACATATGCAGAAAAGTTAATAATATTCCCAAACCTAACGTAAAAAGAACTTAAGAAAAGAGAATAAACCCAAAACCACAATAACAAATAACCCTTTTATGCATATACATACATACATAAGCTTGCACTTTTATCCGGGATTGCCGTTTTGTGCGACTTAGGCTGCAGCTTATCCAAAGCTAAGCTTGCGGCTTTAGCCGAGCGGAACTTTCGGCTTATCATAAGCTTTGAATGTAGCTTTGATTGAAAAAAGCTTAAAGTCGGTCGCGTATGCCCGATATATGGCGCCAATCGCAAGCTTTTGGCTTGGCTTCTACTTCAATGCTTATAGGTGCCAACAAAATTATGTGCACACTTGATACTGGTAAATTACAAACAATTTAAAGCTTTTACAAAAATAATAAATGTATGTTAACTTTTACGCTGCCAATTTATATTACCTTTTAAGTATATTAACTTTAGTCAACGCTCCAACATGAAGGATCCGAACAAATAAAATTAAAAATGTATACAGTTAAAAAAATGATGGAATAATTGTCGTGTATGTGGGGGCCGATCGAAATGATTTAATGGAATATTCATTTTTACGAATCTCGAAACTCATTCCGAGATTCACGGTTGGGTGGACATAGACGGCGAGGATTCATCACCAGCTCAGATCCCGCTAAATTTTGTAAACATTCAAGTAGGTACCAGAACCTTCACCTTTAATATTAGTTACTTCTTTCGATTTGTTTTATTTGTGCATTTCGAAGTCTACCACTTCCTATTTGATTCAAAATGGACTATAATAATTAAACATTATGTAATAGAGCCATAGGACACAGCAACGCATCCCATTCTCCCGAAAGAGCGAGGTTATCAAAGGGTCCCGACCTCCGCTGTGATCACGTGGCTCCATTGTAGGTTGTATTTTCTCAAAGAATATAATATTTTAAAGAATACTCTACTGAATGACAGGTTCGTTTAGAAAATTAGTTTCGAATATCATTTACATATGATATTGATAGTTTGATCACAAAAATGTTATTAAGATGGATCTCAAAATCTAAGAGTTAGAGAAGAGCGTAACAACTCGTGTGATTAGATATTGAGAAAAAAAGAAAAAAGTAGCAAAGGTGACATTAGGATTAATTAGTAAATAAAATCCTTATCAGTGACAAGTGTTGAATTAGCAGCTTCACATCCACGAATTGTGAGCAGCGAAGTTTTATCCTACTTTCAGTGACACCCAAGGGAATGTGGTTAATTTATGAGTGTGGAACCAATAATGTGGATCTGGGATCTCAATAGTATTTGGCTAATGGTCGAATACATTGCCGATACACATAGTTGGTGGGACCACTTAAACTAATCCGCATATCGAGAGCAAAACTAATGGTTCGTTAACACTGCTATTCCAGCTCTCACAGTTTAAGCTCAATTGTATTTTCGGTTTTTTTTTTAGTGATTAGGCCAGCTGCTGATAGTATGTCGGAATACTGTGGTATCTGTTCTGGAATCTTGGGTATTTAGCTAAGATTGAATATCCTGCCGAATGAGAATACAACAGAATATGTACAAGTAGTTCAATCACATCCGTTAAGGTAAAGATTGGAAGATTTTATTTTTGTTGTTAATTTGTTGACAATACCACCTAACTTTCTTTAGGATAGGTATATCGCTACAAAGAAGAGGGAAGGGGTATAATTTGTTTACACAATCCACAACAATTATCGATCTATCTGATAATAGTTACAATAGTCCAAGATTATCTTTAATTCCATTTCTATATTTACTGGCTGCTAGTCTAGTAACGTAAATACAAAATAATTAAATAAATTAATAATAAAAAAATATATATATATAAAATTACATTTTCTTTCTATTCATTTGATGCATTGGGTATGGCCCCAATTGAAACAGTTATTGAATTAGTATGCCTCTCGAACATACTCCCTCCAGCAAAGTCCGCATCAGTCGGTACTTTAGAGAAAAATGCAATATTTGTCGTCATATTATGACAAATACATAAACCTGTTATATTACCAATTGTGAGCATATCTTTCATACAAATTGTCTTGAGGGTTGGTTACAAACCAACAAAAGTTGTCCTGATTGCGCCAAGGAAACCGAAGTTCAAAATCTCAAAGTGATTATAGGAAAGTGCTCGCCTCGGTTGAAGCCAGCAGAATCTTTAGTCGCAGGTTGAAGTACTCGGGTAGTGACCCGGAACTTAGCAAAATCAATGATGGACGTATCTACCCATAAACAAGTGTCAGATCCCCGATTAAAGGAAAGGACCGAAGTACCATCATTAAGGTGCAACTGGTACAAAGCATTATCAAAACTCAAGAAGAGGACGTCCATATCGTTCAGCCAACACTCGTCGGGAAGAACCTGTGGCGGTTGATTATTCCATTATACAAAACATGATTGAACAAACCGTATCAAGATTAATGTCATCCTTAAGTGTGAGTTGTGTGCTATGTGGTTGTGGTGCTCTAATGCAAATTCTGTATTCAGCGCAGGTCGGAAAACCATCAGAAGGTTGCATCCGTCAACGACAGGATGCCCCTATCCACATAGGAACTGATGATACAAGTTCTGGCATTTATAGTCCCGCTATTTTCTCACCTGCTATAACAATTTTAAAAAGATCACCGGATGCAAAAAAAGCATGAAAAGCTCTTTCGATTTCAAGAACTATCTTTAAGACGAATAGCAATAAAATTATAGTAAACTATTAGTATCCACTATTTTCAATAACCGAAACGATTCGCGTTGCTATGTGGAAGTGTCGTTTCTTGCATTGCGTCTGCACTAGCTAGGGAAAAAGTTACTGATTGGGGTTATTACCGTTCCAATATCTTATGAGAAAATTTCAAAACCAATGCAGCTATACATAATTCCCTCCATCAAACAAAGAGTCATATTAGGGGTAGATTTTTGGAAAATTTTTGCACTAGCTCCTAATGTGATCAGCGTTATAGAATTGCCCTCTAAGCAGCCAGAGAAAACCCCTCAGATCAGTTAAGAAGAATGAAACTCACAGTTACAACAGCTAGAAGTAGTGAAAAACCTTTTCCCAAATTGTCCTGAAGGATTAAGCCGCACTAGTCTGATCCAAAATCGGATCGATATTGGAGAAGCACGACCGGTAAAACAGTGCTTTTACTCAGTTAGCCCAGGAGTTGAAAAACTTCTTTACTCTGAAATAGATCGTATGTTAGAACTGGATGTCATAGAGCCCTGTTCTAGTGTTTGGAGCTCACCTATGCGTTTAGTTATGAAACCTAATAAAATTCGTCTTTGCTTAGATGCACGGAAGCTCAATGAGGCCACGAAGAAAGATGCCTATCCGATGCCGAGTATCGAAGGAATTTTTTCACGAATGCCTAAGGCCAATATAATTTAAAAATTTGGATTTAAGGGATGCATATTGGCAAATAGAGTTAGAAAAAGATTCAAGACTATTGACAGCATTCACTATTCCTGGATTCAGCATTCCATTCACTATGCTGAATTAACGTGTCCTGTTACAGATGTATTATCAATTAAAAAAATGTTTGGCCCGCAGAGGCGCAAGAAGCGATGGAAAAGCTTAAAATGATACTCACTTCAGCACCTGTTTTACGAAAATCCAGATTTTACCAAATAAATTTATCTTCATTGCGATGCTAGTAACTATGGGATAGGAGCTGTCCTTGTACAATATCTGACCTTAAAAGAGAAATTTACCCTGCAACAATCTAAATTTCCAGACGTTAAAGCAGATAATCAGTTTATTTATATGAAAACTGATCATGCCTGCTCGAATGCAGAACCAGGTTTTGATGCAAGCTCACGACAACGTAACCTCATCTTCATGGTGGAATGCAAAAGACCATAGGAAAGTTAAGAAGAAATCTTTACTGGCCTGGGTTGGCAAACGACGTACGTAATTATATTCGCAACTGTGACACCTGCAAAGAAACAAAAGCCCATAACTAAGTCCTTCGGGCTCCAAAGGGCTTACAATCTCGCACATGTAGACCGTTCCAAAGGCTATATGTTGATTTATTAGGCCCGTATCCACGAAGTAAGAGTGGCCATGTCGGATTGTTATTTGTGTTAGACCATTTTAGTAAATTTCATTGGCTTCATCCGTTAAAGAAATTCACATCATTGGCTATTCAGGACTTTCTATTAAAGCACGTGTTCCATTGCTTTGGAGTACTTGAAACTCTGGTTAGCGATAATGGTACGCAGTTCAAAGCCAATGATTTTAATGCGTTTCTAACAAAACTTGGAATACGGCATGTATATACAGCACTATATTCGCCCCAGAGCAACTGCTCATCTTAAAAGCTTCAAGAAACAGAATGGGATGTAAATCTTTCGGATATTTCGTGTGCATTACGTTCTTCATTGCATCAATCTTTAGGTTGTTCTCCATATAAAGCCTTATTTGGGTTAGACATGATAACCCATGGTGGTGATCATCTACTCCTAAAACAATTATCCCTGTTAGAAGAGCCCATAATACCACTACAACGTACCAACAACTTAGCATTGCTGCGCAAAGATGTTCAACAGAACATTCGTCAAGCGCATGACCGTAATGTAGCACAGTATAATTTGCGGTGAAAGCCTGTAGCCTTTAAGGATGGCCAAGAAGTCTTTCGAAGGAATTTTGCCCTCAGCAAATTTTCACATAACATAACATAACAACGCCAAATTAGGACCGAAATTTGTAAAATTCGAATCAAGAAAAAACTTGGTAACAGTTATTATCTCTTAGAAGATTAGAAGATGCAGCCGCAGCCAAAGCGGCCAATTAATTCATTAATTCATTTATTTAAATCACAAGTCCCCAAACCAAAAACGCACAACCAAAAAAAATATTTAAAAAAAATATGAAAAGAAGACCCATGAGTGTGTATGAAATAAGTTCTTAATGGTCAGAAACAAATACACATATAATCAGATATAATAGGTATATGTATATAAATATATATAAAAATATAAGAAATATGGTGATGTGTTCATAGGCCACATTAGTCTTATATATTTATTTTGTTCAGTAGAACACATAATAAGAAGGAAACATTTTCTTTGTTAATCATGTGTGTGTTATTAAAAGACCTTAAAAATATGAATACAATATTAAATGTCATTAAAATAATAAGAAAAATTAAATATGAAATTCCATGAAACATAACATACTAAAAGCCTTAAAATACCAGGTAAACAGAACAAAAATCCTTAAAAAATATCGATTCTAAACAAGTTTAAAATACATACAAACCAAGAAAAATAATAAAAAGATGTTAAAGGAATGTGCAAAATAAGTTCAAAACAAAAAAATAGGATCGAAAAAATTGAAACAAGCTGCCTGTATGTATAAGTAAAAAAAAACAAAAATAAATAAGAAGATAATAATAAAATCCCTGTTTAAAGTCCCCAAAAATGCCAGCTAACTCACACTTAATAATTTTGTTTTGCCTAATTGAATAATGAATTTAGTTTCAGTGAAAAACCAGAAAGAAATACCCGAAAAAAATAAACTCACGAATCCAAGAAGAAACCCCATCGTTTGAAGACCTTTCACATAATCGGAAAAGCGGAAGTCCATAATTTCCTTTTATAAAATTTGGTCAAATTCAGTGCTAATGAAACGAAAATAATGAAAATAATGAATGAAAATAAAACGAAATAAAATAAAAGTCAAATTTGATACATATTTATGAGAGCACACGAATTTTTTCAAAAAGTTTTATTATTCAAAAATATGCAGAACAAATTAATAATACTGCCCAAACCCTAACATAAAAATAACTTAAGCAAAAGAGGATAACCGAAAACCGCACTAATAAATAACCCTTTTATGCATATACATACATAAGCATACATAAGCTTGCACTTTTATCCGGGATTGCCGTTTTGTCCGACTTAGGCTGCACCTTATCCAAAGCTAAGCTTGCGGCTTTAGCCGAGCGGAATTTTCGGCTTATCATAAGCTTTGAATGTAGCTTTGATTGAAAAAGCTTAAAGTCAGTCGCGCATGCGCGATATATGGCGCCAATGGCAAGCTTTTGGCTTGGCTTCTACTTCAATGCTTATAGGTGCCTACAAAATTGCGTGCACACTTGATACTTGTAAATTATGTGCGAAGTTACGTTCATTAGCACTGATTTTCACGGCAAACATGGAGATTGTATTTTCGGAGAGTACGGTAAGTACTGTGATTTTGGATTCGTGAGTTTATTTTTTCAGGTATTTCTTTTTTGGTTTTTCACTTCGATATTCAATTAGGAAAAAAATTATTAAGTGTGAGTTAACTGTCCTTTTTTTACTTATACATAGAGACAGCTTGTTTAGATTTTTTCGATCTCATTTTTGTTTGAGAACTTATTTATGCACATTGCTTTAAGAATTTTTTATTTTTTTGTTTGTATGTATTTTAAACTCTTTTTAGAATCGATATTTTCTTTAGAATTTTTGTTCTGTTTACCTGGTATTTTGCAACTTTTAGTATGTTATGTGTGCATCGGCATTTCATATTTCAGTTTTCTTATTATTTTAATGGCATTTAATATTGTATTCATATTTTTAAGGGCTTTTAATAACACACATGATTAACAAAATAAAAAGTGTTCCTTCTTATTATGTGTTGTACTGA
>JAWNLH010001204.1:0-18111 GCA_035042485.1 Drosophila cyrtoloma | reverse complement strand
TTTAAAAATCTATATTTCTTTGAATAAACCAAAAAGTCGCATGCTTGAGAATTCTGGTTGGTTTAATGGAAACGGAAAGCAACTGATCGGATACTTTAATTTCTCTATTCCTCTAAAATACCTGCTTGGATTTTGTGAAACTATAACAAAGTATTACTAAATTGTAAGCATGAACTAATATTCCTCATTAAAAAATATTTTGAAAGTGTGTTAAACTTGGATCTAGTTCTAAATCAAATATTTTTGTAGTGAAATAATTAGTTAAAACGTTTTCTTAGTTCCATTTCGTACGAGCTTCTGTCTATCTTAATCATTTTGCGTCTAAAGTGTATAATGTACTGAGGAGCATGATTAAGACTCTTCACCTTAAATAGCACTCACAATTCAATCTCCCAAGTTAGTTTGATACAACTATTCAATCGATATGGACACACTTCAGTTAAGAAAATCTAGAAATTCAAGAAAATTCAAGATCACGAAATCATTTTTGGTTTCGAGTATTTTGTTAATCTACAATTAAAATTAAGTGTGGCTTTTCAACAACGAGACGATTTACACCAATGGTTTGGATGCAGCAACATAAACGTAATTTCATTGGACTTGGAAAAGAGGAATGGATTCAATTATTGACGTTTAATGTATATATCCAGCTAAGGCTTGAGCAGTTTGAGTTCTTGATGCCGATGCAATAACTGACAATCCCAAGATTGAGAACATAAAGTGTCATTTCAAGATTAGAAAATCCGATAAGCAATGCATATTAATTTTAAATCAATATGGAAATAAAATTGAATTTGATAGTGAACATCATGGAGAGCCTTCATATAGATTTGGGATATTTTTCACTATCATTCTTATGTTGGAACACTCTGCTTAAAAATCAAATTTGTAATATTTATAATAATTATATTATCCCAAAATGTTTAAATATGGGGAAATATGATGTACAACTTTTAGATTTAGATGCGATCTTATGGACATGAAGCAGAAATTGACTTAACTCGCTTATTCTTTGAAATTTCAAGAAAGATGGGAAAAGAAATAAAAAAATATGTAAACCAGTATAGATAAGTATTACAAAAGAAAGTTACACAAGTATTGGCTACTTTATAAATAAAGTAAGATAATTCTTCAGTTGCATTTCTGCTTTTGGAGAATACATACAACAGAATGGGTCTAATTTCGAATTTTGGATTTAAAGTAAATGTGAGGAAAATTGATGATTTCCTCAAGGAGTTTGAGGATGTGATTTTTCCTGAACATTCTAAAGTGCTAGAGGAGTATACAGAATTTTTCTTATCACTTACGTATTGAGAAGTATTACATTAAGATAACGAAAATGCATTTTCAGAATAAAAATAATTCCTATCCTCCATCATCAAACACTCTGAGTTATACTGTATAAGAAAGAAGGTCGTTAAGGATAACACTCACAACCGAGAATATATTGATTTTAAACTCATTGGGTCCAAAAATTAGAGAACAATGACTAATTTATTAACTGATCGAGAGAAACACTATTCGTTTGAGAGTATAATTAAAAAAGAATATCATAGCTACTCTAACCATAACTGTAATCATTTTAGAGTAATGGTGAACTTAGAATCGTAATCAAGACTCAGAACTTATGTGTGCTACTCTACTGCGAGAGTTTTTGTTAATATTCAGAGCTTGATTTCTGTGGCAAACAATGCGTCTACTAGAGGTGGTAAACTAAAAAACAATTGCATGATGTTACCTTTTTGATGAGGTGTTCCATATAAGTTGCGTGAAATTGAAATTGATCGAAATATTGTTTTTTGGCACTTCGGTTTAGGGAGGTGGAGTGGGCGTGTCCATCCAATTTTTTATCGATCTTTTAGGGGAGTTACCAGTAACATCCTTTTTAAATTTGGTGTCTTATTTTACAACTTGTGGAAGATATGCGTATTTCAGATTTCAGAATCGAAGTTCCTGGGGGCGGCGGGTGTGGGCGTGGTCCAAAATTTATATGCCGATCCTTGGAGAATGTTACCAGCAAGTCGCCATCCAAGTTTGGTCACTCTATCTTCAAAATTGTGAAAGATATGAGGATTCGTCGATTTACGCATTCCGAAATATCGACTTTAGCGATTATGGGCGCAGACCATAAAAATTTAATATCGGTTTTTAAAGGCGGTTACCAATAATATAAATACCAAACTTAACGGCTCTAACTCAAGAACTGCGGAAGATATAGCCATTTAAAATGTTTAAGATCGAAGGGTGTGGGGCGGCGGATGTGGGCGTGGCATATGCCGATATTTGAAGGAAATCGGCAACAACTTCAAGAAATTTGGTGACTGTAGCCTTAAAATTGTGGGAGATATGTGGCTTTATCGATTTGCGACTATCTGACTTGATCGATTTCCTATAACCCTCTAGTGGACGTAAACTCAAATTTGTACAATTTGTCTGACGCGAGCACAGACCTGTATATTTTCTAAGTTTCAACTCCCTATCTCGAAGGGGTGTCGAATAAAGTGGCAGACGGACAGCCAGGCAGACTATGACACATTCGGTATCAAAGAATAAAAATGTTGGACCACGCCCACGCCCGTCCACAAAAACAATAAAAGCCTATATCTCCCGCAATTTAAGAGCTACTGTTACCAAACTCGGAAGAATCTTAATCCAAAAATTGTTGTTTGCCCACGCCCACTCCCGCACCTAGAATTTCCAAAATCGCATATCTCCATAATTTAAGAGCTACCAGTTACGAAACTTCAAGGCAACGTTACTAGCTTATATCTACCGCAATTCAAAATGCGAACTTGGACAGTACTTCTTGGCTACACACACCGTGTTCTTTGTTGCTTGTTATCCGCTGGAATACCTTATGGTATTAAAGTATTTCGCAGTTGGTTACGCCCAATTTCAACGTCCTCTCATGTCTATATTTTCTTTGTTTAAGTTGGTTACAAAATAATCAGCGGTTCTTTATCCAAGAGCACTATCAGAGGCCTTTACACGCTCCCACGCTCTTCCGGTCAAATTTGGATCAGTTATTTCACGATTTCTCAAATCTTTATTATTAGAGTAAGCTATATCGTGCTCCCTAGAAGCAGCATCTAATGGATTTATTTCGATATGATTTGAATGGAATTGAAATTGATCGAAATAGATTTGGTGGCACTTCAACAACTTTAAAAATCTATATTTCGGTGAATAAGCCTAAAAGTCACATGCTTGAGAATTCTGGTTGGTTTCATGGAAACGGAAGCAACTGTCAAATCTCTATTCCTCTAAAATACCTGCTTGGATTTTGTGCAAACTATAACAAAGTATTACTAAATTGTAAGCATGAACTAATATTCCTCATTAAAAAATATTTTGAAAGTGTGTTAAACTTGGATCTAGTTCTAAATCAAATATTTTTGTAGTGAAATAATTAGTTAAAACGTTTTCTTAGCTCCACCTCGCACGAACTTTTGTGTATTTTAATCATTCTGCGTTTAATGTGTATAGTGTACTGAGAAACATAATTAAGACTCTTTCTTAAATAGCATTCACAATTCAATCTCCCAATTAGTTTAATACGACTATTCAATTAATATAGACACACTTCAATTAAGAAAATCTAGAAATTCAAGAGGAAAAAAAATGTGGCATTTCAACCACGAGACGATTTACACAAATGGTTTTGATGCAGCAACCTAATCGTAAATTCATTGGACTTGGAAAAGAGTAATGGATTCAATTATTGACGTTTTATGTACATATCCAGGTAAAGCTTGAGCAGTTTGAGTTCTTGATGCCTGATGCAATAATTGATAATCCCAAGATTGAGAACATAAAGTGTCATTTCAAGATTAGAAAATCCGATAAGCAATGCATATTAATTTTAAATCAATATGGAAATAAAATTGAATTTGATAGTGAATCATGGAGAGCCTTCATAAGATTGGGGATATTTTTCACTTCATTCTTATGTTGGAACACTCTGCTTAAAAATCAAATTTGTAATATTTATAATAACTACATTATCCCAAAATGTTCAAAGATGGGGAAATATGATGTACAACTTTTAGATTTAGATGTGACTTATGGACATGAAGCAGAAATTGATTTAACTCGCTTATGCTTTGAAATTTCAAGAAAGATGGGAAAAGAAATAAAAAAAGATGTAAACCAGTATAGACAACTATTACAAAAGAAAGTTACACAAGTATAGGCACTTTATAAATAAAATAAAATAATTCTTCAGTTGCATTTCTGCTTTTGGAGAATACACACACACACAAACAGAATGGGTCTAATTTCGAATTTTGGATTTAAAGCAAATGTAAGGAAAATTGATGATTTCCTCAAGGAGTTTGAGGATGTAATTTTCCCTGAACATTCTAAATTGTTGGAGGAATACCGAGTATTTTTCATGGAGTATGAAAACTATCGTCTAATTAAATCAAAATATGGAAAGCACTTGACAGTGTGCTCATGGTCTTCGGATAACGCCAGAGATGGAGTTGATACATGTGCTTGTCACTACTTTGTATCATATAAAAGAAAACTGGATCGTCTTATATTTCAATACACTAACCTAAGAAAGAGGTTAAGCAAAATGGATAATAATAATAATAATAATATACTTTCATAATGTACATGTATCTTAAAATAAAACTATATCAATAAGAATAAACAAACTTACGCATTTGTAAACATTTTATTTATAAATAAATAAATTATATTATGAAAATTAGAAAAAAGTTCTTTTATTTAAACATTTTAAATTCTACAAACCTAGATATGAAGCCCGCAGGTGCACAAATGGAAGTAGGCCATTATTTCAAATTAGTGTTGTATTATTTTAAACAGTGCCCTGTAAAAAGGGAGAGAACAAAGCACACGAAGAAGATACCACCACGTCGGTTACGCCCGACTGCAACGTTTCTCTTATTTATATTCTCTTTGTTTGAGTACCATACCAAATTTTTCTTTGCTTTCATTATGTTGGTTACAAAATAATCAGCGGCTCTTTATCCAAGAGTACTATCAGAGGCCTTTACACGTTTCCACGCTCTTCCGGCCAAATTTGAATCAGCTATTTGACGATTTCTCAAATCTTTGTTATTAGAGTAAGCTATATCGTGCACCCTACAAGCAGCATCTAATGGATTTATTCCCTTATGTCCTCTTTCCAAGCGACTTTTAAGCTTTGTTCCTGGACTGCAGAACTGATAACTTAGTATATGTAGCTCAATTGGGAAGGACTTGATTATTATATCAAAAAGACATCTATCTCAATAGAGCTGTGCTTTGCTAATAGTTTATAATTTATTTCATATCGGAGAGCATAAACCAATTCAATCAAAACACCCTCTCATCGAAACTAATAACAATACCATCCGGTAATATTTCAACTAACGAACATCCTATATATTTTAACAAAGGGAATACTATTGGTCAATTATTTGGGCTTAACAAAATTCTATACATATCTCAGACCAGACTGTGAATATATTTAAGATAAATACAATTCGAATAGAAAGTAATATTGTAAGCGGATCATATGTTAATGCAGAATTAAGTCATGTATTGCATGAGTTTGCTTTAAATGTCCCCCAGGCTATAAAATGAGTGAGAAGCCCCACAATCTTATTTATTTCCCAAGGAACACGAGAGAGATACACTCATTAAAAATATGGATTGTTGATTAGAATGGAAATTTTGTTAATTTACGTAATGAGAGTATTACACTTCGCTTACATTTAAGACGACGAAAATGAACTTTCTAGAATAAAAATGATTGCTATCCTCCATCATCAAACACTCTGAGTTATACTGTATAAGAAAGAAGGTCGTTAAGGATAACACTCACAACTGAGAATAGATTGTTTTTAAAGTCATTGGGTCAAAAAATTAGAGAACAATGACTAATTTATTAACTGTTCGAGAGAAACCCTATTCGGATGAGAGTATAATTAAAAAAGAATATCATAGATACTCTCCCAAACTGCATTCATTTAAGAGTAATGGTGAAGTTAGAATCACAATCCAGAATCAGGACTTATATGTACTACCGAACGAAAGCTTTATTAATATTGAGGGCTGGTTTTCTCTGACTAACAATGTGTCTACTGAAGGTGGTAAACTAAAAACAACTGCATGATTTACCATTTTGATGAGGTTCGATATGAGTTGAGCGGAATTGAAATTGATCGAAATAGATTGGTTGGCACTTCAACAACCTTTAGAATTTATATTTCTTTGAATAAACCTAAAAGTCACATGCTTGAAAATTCCGGTTGGTTTAATGGAAACGGAAAACAACTGTCAAATTTCGATATTTTAATTTCCATTCTCTAAAATACCTGCTTGGATTTTGTGCAAACTATAACAAAGTATTACCAAATTGTAAGCATGAACTAATAAAATTAGTTAAAAGATATTTTGAAAGTGTATTAAACTTGGATCTAGTTCTAAATCAAATACTTCTGTAGTGAAATATTAATTAAAACATTTTCTTAGTTCCATTTCGTACGAGCTTCTGTGTGTTTTAATCATTCTGGGTCTAATGTGTATAGTGTCTGAGAATCATAATTAAGACTCTTTCTTAAATATCACTCACATTCAATCTCCAAGTTAGTTTGATAAACTATTCAATTAATATAGACACAATTCAGTTAAGAAAATCTAGAAATTCAATAAAAAAAAAAGTGTGGCCTTTCAACCACGAGACGATTTTCACACCAATGGTTTGGACGCAGCAACATAAACGTAATTTCATTGGACTTGGAAAAGAGGAATGGATTCAATTATTGACGTTTAATGTACATATCCAGGTAAGGCTTGAGCAGTTTGAGTTCTTGGCGCCTTTCACAATAATTGATAATCTCCATCGAATTAGCAATGCATTTTAATTTTAAATCAATATGGAAATAAAATTGAATTTGATAGTGAATCAATCATGGAGAGCCTTCAATAGATTTGGGATATTTTTCATATTATTCTTATGTTGAACACTTTGCTGTAAAACCAAATTTGTAATATATATAATAATTATATTATCCCAAAATGTTTAAATATGGGGAAATATGGTGTAAAACTTTTAGATTTAGACGCATCTTATGGACATGAGCAGTTATTGACTTAACTCGCTTATTTTTTGAAATTTCAAGAAAGATGGGAAAAGAAATAAAAAATATGTAAACCAGTATAGATAAGTATTACAAAAGAAAGTGACACAAGTATTGGCTACTTTATAAATAAAGTAAGATAATTCTTTAGTTGCATTTCTGCTTTTGGAGAATACTCACACAACAGAATGGGTCTAATTTCGAATTTTGGATCTAAAATAAATGTGAGGAAAATTGATGATTTCCTGAAGGAGTTTGAGGATGTGATTTTCTATGAACATTCTAAAGTGCTAGAGGAGTATACAGAATTTTTTCTTATCACTTACGTATTGAGAGTATTACATTAAGATAACGAAAATGCATTTTTAGAATAAAAATAATTCCTATCCTCCATCATCAAACACTCAGATTCATACTATATAAGAAAGAAGGTCGTTAAGGACAACACTCACAACCGAGAACGAATTGTTTTTAAAGTCATTGGGTCTAACAATTAGAGAATAATGACTAGTTTATTAACTGATCGAGAGAAACCCTATTCGTTTGAGAGTATAATTAAAAAGAATATCATAGCTACTCTAACCATAACTGTAATCATTTTAGAGTAATGGTGAACTTAGAATCGTAATCAAGACTCAGAACTATGTGTGCTACTCTACTGCGAGAGTTTTTGTTAATATTCAGAGCTTGATTTCTGTGGCAAACAATGCGTCTACTAGAGGTGGTAAACTAAAAACAATTGCATGATGTTACCTTTTTGATGAGGTGTTCCATATAAGTTGCGTGAAATTGAAATTGACGAAATATTGTTTTTTGGCACTTCGTTTAGGGAGGTGAGTGGGCGTGTCCATCCAATTTTTATCGATCTTTTAGGGAGTTACCAGTAACATCGCTTTAAATTTGGTGTCTTATTTTACAACTCGTGGAAGATATGCGTATCTTCAGATTTCCAGAATCGAAGTTCCTGGGGGCGGCGGGTGGGCGGTCCAAAATTTATATGCCGATCCTTGGAGAATGTTACCAGCAAGTCGCCATCCAAGTTTGGTCACTCTATCTTCAAAATTGTGAAAGATATGAGGATTCGTCGATTTACGCATTCCGAAATATCGACTTTAGCGATTATGGGCGCAGACCATAAAAATTTAATATCGGTTTTTAAAGGCGGTTACCAATAATATAAATGATCATAACTTAACGGCTCTAACTCGGAACTGCGGAAGATATAGCCATTTAAAATGTTTAAGATCGAAGGGTGTGGGGCGGCGGATGTGGGCGTGGCATATGCCGATATTTGAAGGAAATCGGCAACAACTTCAAGAAATTTGGTGACTGTAGCCTTAAAATTGTGGGAGATATGTGGCTTTATCGATTTGCGAATATCGACTTGATCGATTTCATAACCCTCTAGTGGACGTAAAACTCAAATTTTTACAATTTGTCTGACGCGAGCACAGACCTGTATATTTTCTAAGTTTCAAGTCCTATCTCGAAGGGGTGTCGAATAAAGTGGCAGACGGACAGCCAGGCAGACTATGACACATTCGGTATCAAAGAATAAAAATGTTGGACCACGCCCACGCCCGTCCACAAAAACAATAAAAGCCTATATCTCCCGCAATTTAAGAGCTACTGTTACCAAACTCGGAAGAATCGTAATCCCAAAATTGTTTTTGCCCACGCCCACTCCCGCACCCAAAATTTCCAAAATTCCATATCTCCTCATTTAAGAGCTACCATTACGAAACTTCGAAGCAACGTTACTACTTATCTACCGCAATTTAAAATGCGAACTTGGACAGTACTTCTTGGCTACACCCACACTGTTATTTGTTGGTTGTTATCCGCTGGAATACCTTATGGGTTCTTTATCCAAGAGCACTGTCAGAGGCCTTTACACGCTCCCACGCTCTTCCGGTCAAATTTGAATCAGTTAGTTCACGATTTCTCAAATCTTTATTATTAGAGTAAGCTATATCGTGCTCCCTAGAAGCAGCATCTAATGGATTTATTTCGATATGATTTGAATGGAATTGAAATTGATCGAAATAGATTTGGTGGCACTTCAACAACTTTAAAAATCTATATTTCGGTGAATAAGCCTAAAAGTCACATGCTTGAGAATTCTGGTTGGTTTCATGGAAACGTAAGCAACTGTCAAATCTATATTATTCTAAAATACCTGCTTGGATTTTGTGCAAACTATAATAAAGTATTACTAAATTGTAAGCGTGAACTAATATTCCTCATTAAAAAATATTTTGAAAGTGTGTTAAACTTGGATCTAGTTCTAAATCAAATATTTTTGTAGTGAAATAATTAGTTAAAACGTTTTCTTAGCTCCACCTCGTACGAGCCTCTGTGTATTTTAATCATTCTGCGTCTAAAGTGTGTAGTGTACTGAGAATCATAATTAAGACTCTTTCTTAAATAGCATTCACATTTCAATCTCCAATTTAGTTTGATACAACAATTCAATTAATATAGACACACTTCAGTTAAGAAAATCTAGAAATTCAAGAAAAAAAGTGTGGCTTTTCAACCAAGAGACGATTTACACCAATGGTTTGGACGCAGTAACATAAACGTAATTTTATTGGACTTGGAAAAGAGGAATTGATTCAATTATTGACGTTTTGTGTATATGTTCAGCTAAGGCTTGAGCAGTTTGAGTTCTTGATGCCTGATGCAATAACTGATAATCCCAAGATTGAGAACATAAAGTGTCATTTCAAGATTAGAAAATCCGATAAGCAATGCATATTAATTTTAAATCAATATGGAAATAAAATTGAATTTGATAGTGAATCATGGAGAGCCTTCATAAGATTGGGGATATTTTTCACTTCATTCTTATGTTGGAACACTCGCTTAAAAATCAAATTTGTAATATTTATAATAACTACATTATCCCAAAATGTTCAAAGATGGGGAAATATGATGTACAACTTTTAGATTTAGATGTGACTTATGGACATGAAGCAGAAATTGATTTAACTCGCTATGCGTTTGAAATTTCAAGAAAGATGGGAAAAGAAATAAAAAAGATGTAAACCAGTATAGACAACTATTACAAAAGAAAGTTACACAAGTATAGGCACTTTATAAATAAAATAAAATAATTCTTCAGTTGCATTTCTGCTTTTGGAGAATACACACACAAAACAGAATGGGTCTAATTTCGAATTTTGGATTTAAAGCAAATGTAAGGAAAATTGATGATTCCTCAAGGAGTTTGAGGATGTAATTTTCCCTGAACATTCTAAATTGTTGGAGGAATACCGAGTATTTTTCATGGAGTATGAAAACTATCGTCTAATTAAATCAAAATATGGAAAGCACTTGACAGTGTGCTCATGGTCTTCGGATAACGCCAGAGATGGAGTTGATACATGTGCTTGTCACTACTTTGTATCATATAAAAGAAAACTGGATCGTCTTATATTTCAATACACTAACCTAAGAAAGAGGTTAAGCAAAATGGATAATAATAATAATAATATACTTTCATAATGTACATGTATCTTAAAATTAAACTATATCAATAAGAATAAACAAACTTTCGCATTTGTAAACATTTTATTTATAAATAAATAAATTATATTATGAAAATTAGAAAAAAGTTATTTTATTTAAACATTTTAAATTCTACAAACCTAGATATGAAGCCCGCAGGTGCACAAATGGAAGTAGACCATTATTTCAAATTAGTGTTGTATTATTTTAAACACTGCCCTATAAAAAGGGAGAGAACAAAGCACACGAAGAAGATACCACCACGTCGGTTACGCCCGACTGCAACGTTTCTCTCGTTTATGTTTTCTTTGTTTGAGTACCAAACCAAATTTTTCTTTGCTTTCATTACGTTGGTTACAAAATAATCAGCGGCTCTTTATCCAAGAGTACTATCAGAGGCCTTTACACATTTCCACGCTCTTCCGGCCAAATTTGAATCAGCTATTGGACGATTTCTCAAATCTTTATTATTAGAGTAAGCTATATCGTGCTCACTACAAGCAGCATCTAATCGATTTATTCCCTTATATCCTTTTTCCAAGCGACTTTTAAGCTTTGTTCCAGAGCTACAGAACTGATAACTTGGTATATGTAGAAGGACTTGATTATTATATCAAAAAGACAGCTATCCCGATAGAGCTGTGCTTTGCTACTAGTTTATAATTTATTTCATATCGGAGAGCATAAACAAATTCAATTAAAAAACCCTCTCATCGAAAGTAACAATAATACGCTTCAAGTGATGATTTCAACTAAGGAACACCCTATATATTTCAACAAAAGGAATACTATTGGTCAATTATTCGGGTTTAATAAAAAAGTACTAACACCGAATTCTATACACATCTCAGACCAGCCTGTTGATATTTTAAAAGTAAATACAATTCGAATAGAAGGTAATATTGTAAGCGGATCATATGTTAATGCAGAATAAATCATGATTGCATGAGTTTGCTATAAATGTCCCCCAGGCTATAAAATGAGTGAGAAGCCTCACAATCTTATTTATTTCCCATGGAACACGAGAGAGATATACTCATTAAAAATACGGATTGTTGATTAGAATGGAAATGTTGATCATTTACGTAATGAGAGTGTTACACTTTGCTTACATTTAACACAGCGAAAATTAATTTTTAGAATAAAAATCATTGCTATCCTCCATCATCAAACACTCTGAGTTATACTGTATAAGAAGAAGGTCGTTAAGGATAACACCCACAACCGAGAATATATTGATTTTAAACTCATTGGGTCCTAAAAATTAGAGAACAATGACTAATTTATTAACTGTTCGAGAGAAACCCTATTCGGATGAGAGTATAATTAAAAAGAATATCATAGCTACTCTAACCATAACTGTAATCATTTAAGAGTAATGGTGAAGTTAGGATCACAATCCAGAATCAGAACTTATGTGTGCTACCAAGCGAAAGTTTTATTAATATTCAGGGCTTGATTTCTGAGGCTCACAATGCGTCTACTAGAGGTGGTAAACTAAAAAACAATTGCATGCGCATTTCAGATTTCCAGACTCGAAGTTCCTGGGGGCGGCGGTGTGGGCGTGGTCCAGAATTTATATGCCGATCCTTGGAGAATGTTACCGGAAGTCGCCTTCCAAGTTTGGTTACTCTATCTTCAAAATTGTGAAGATATTCGGATTCGTCGATTTACACTTTCCGAAATATCGACTTTAGCGATTATGGGCGCAGACCATACAAATTTGATCTCGGTTTTTAAAGGCTGTTACCAATAATATAAATACCAAACTTAACGGCTCTAACTCAAGAACTGCGGAAGATATAGCCATTTAAAATGTTTAAGATCGAAGGGTGTGGGGCGGCGGATGTGGGCGTGGCATATGCCGATATTTGAATTAAATCGCCAACAACTTCAAGAAATTTGGTGACTGTAGCCTTAAAATTATGGGAGATATGTGGCTTTATCGATTTGCGAATATCGACTAGAATCACAATCCAGAATCAGGACTTATATGTTCTACCGAGCGAAAGTCTTATTAACATCGAGGACTTGTTTTCTTTGGCTAAAAATGCGTCTACTAAAGGTGGTAAACTGAAAAACTGTTAGAGCGAAGTTTCCCCGCATCAGGGAATGTCTGAATAATAGAAAATAAAGTACCACCAGCCTTGTGTATTCAACCGAAGTTTATTCAAGACTGTCGAGATGCTGTTAGTTAACAGTAATGATATCCATTAATGGACTTAATATATAAATGCGGTAGCATTGAATGTAAATTAACATAATTTTCAAGAAAAACAACTGCATGATTTACCATTTTGATGATGTTCGATATGAGTTGAACGGAATTGAAATTGATCGAAATAGATTTGGTGGCACTTCAACAACTTTAAAAATCTATATTTCTTTGAATAAACCAAAAAGTCGCATGCTTGAGAATTCTGGTTGGTTTCGTGGAAACGGAAGCAACTGTCAAATCTCTATTCCTCTAAAATACCTGCTTGGATTTTGTGCAACTTGTGTAACTTGTAAGTGTTGTCAGCAGCAAATTGAAATTGAGTTTATTATAAGTTGTTAACATGCTTGAATTTGGAGCCCTGCGTGGCTAAATATAAATAGCTTATTGTTAGTCTTAATAACATATCCATATTTTATTAAATGCAGTTTGAGCTGCAGCAGCCGGCGTTAGCAGCGCTCTCATTGTGCAGCGCTCTCTTTGTGCAGCGCTCTCTCTCCTCTCGATAAAGTGCGTGCGCTGATCGGTCGGTTGCTGCAGCTAATCAGTTGTCTTGCATAGCTCTAGGTATTCGATCGTTAGTTATTCTTGTTGTGAAAAGGTTTAGCAATTGGCTTCAAACCTTTAATAAGCAAAGTGTTGATAGAAGGTTTAGCAATTGGCTTCAAACCTTAGAATAAACAATCAACAATCTCGTTGTGGAAAAGACTAAGCACTTGGGCTTCTAGTCTTCAAATAAAGTTTATAATGTGAAAATAACTTCGTGTTATTAAATGGAAAATAAAGCTATCAAAAAGCTGATAGCGCAAACAGTAAGCATGAACATTCCTCTTTAGAACACATTTTGACTGTGTGTTAAACTTGGATCTAGTTCTAAATAAAATATTTTTCTAGTCAAATAATTAGTTTAAACTGTTTCTTAGCTCCATTTCGTGCGAGCTTTTGTGTATTTTAATCATTCTGCGTTTGATGTGTACATTGTACTGAGAATCATAATTAAGACTCTTTCTTAAATAGCATTCACAATTCAATCTCCAAGTTAGTTTGATACAACTATTCAATTAATATAGACACAATTCAGTTAAGAAAATCTGGAAATTCCAAAAAAAGTGTGGCTTTTCAACCATGACGCGATTTACACTAATGGTTTAGATGCAGTAACATAAACGTAATTTCGTTGGACTTGGAAAAGAGGAATGGATTAAATTATTGACGTTTAATATATATATATCCAGCTAAGGCTTGAGTAGTTTGAGTTCTTGATGCCTTACGCAATAATCGATAATCCCAATCTGATTAGTATTATTATTATTATTATTGCGGAAGTTGCACCGCGACCTGTTGGATCTATTGTGCCCCCCACTGCGCCTACAGCTCTTTCATCAGTCCCAAATCCCGTGCGAATGCTAGGATCGTTGTTGGGTTGAGGTCTTCTATGTCTTCAGAATTCAAGACATGCAACCCTAGGATGCTACATCTTCTTCTAGCTGGTGGGACACATTCTGCTAGGATGTGTATCGAGGATTCCTTTTCTCATTCACAGAACCTGCAGAGATTGTTATTATATATAACTAGCCTAGTTAGGTGACTTCTTGGTCTAGAGTGTCCTGCCATTAGACCGGTAAGCATCCTAAGATTGTTCTTTACCATGGTTATAACTTGCTTAAATCGCTTGAGATTATAACCTCCTAGGAGACATCTGGCTTCCCGGAGTCCTACTGCCTCCGACCAACTCGGCTGCCGCATCTGTTTATCTTCATTTATAAGTACCAGCCGTATAGTGTGTCTACCTATGCCACAATACGGTTCTGGTCCTATCAGGGGTCTTTCTACCCCATTCTCGCCTGCTTATCAGCCGCCTCGTTACCCGCTATATCCCAGTGGACCGCGACCCATCGCAGGGTAAGCCTGTTGTGAGTTCCAAGTAGGTTTAGCATTGAATGAGCCTTCTGGACTATCTCAGATGTTATTTTAGTCCCCGTTATTGCATTTAATACTGCTTGACTATCGGATAGGATGGATATATTTGTATTCCGATAGTTACGTTTTAAGTTAAAGTCCGCACATCTTCCTATTGCACATACCCGATCCAGGAATATGCTGGTGTGCGTTCCTAGGGATTCGTGGTATGACACCCGAGGGCCCCACCACACCAAGACATGTGCCTTGGTTGGTCAGTGATCCGTCGGTGTACCACTTTATGGTGTGCGGCTTCACAGGATGGACCTCGTCCAGAGTTGTCCAATCCCTTTTACTGCTCATATGAACTGTGAAATTACGCTCGAAGATATATTCGGATTTCATTTCGTCCCTGGGTTGCAGTAGTAGGGGCAGTTCATTTGAAAGGAGTGGGGCATCTTTATGGCTTAGGATGTGATTGCCCCCAACTCCTTCAGCTGGCATCCTTAAAGCGTCGCTTTCTGCTTGAGCCTTATGATATGGTGGAGCGGTGTGATCTCCATTAAGGCTTCAATGGCCATTGTTGGGCAGGTGAGCATTGCTTTTCGAGTTGCGTTTTTACGGTGATCAACCGCGCCCTGTCACCCCATGCTATAACCCCATAGGTTAACATGGGTCTTACTACCATTAGGTATAGCCATCTTAATATCTTTGGTGATGTACCCCATGATTTGCTGGCTATGCTGCAACATGTACAAAGTGCTCTAGAGCACTTTAATATCGTATTTTGCACATGGTTGCCAAAGTTAAGTTTGCTGTCAAATATGACACCCAGGTATTTAACCTCCCTACTCGTTTCTAGTAGGGTTCCTGAGAACCATATTTGTCTCATCCTCTGTAACTTATGTCGTCTGGTAAAGGGGACGATGACTGTTTTCATAGGTTTTAGGTTGAGTCCGACCTCCCTACACCAGTCATACGTTATCCTTAGCACTGACTGGACTATGTCACAGAGCGATTCTTCAAATTTGCCTCGCGCTATGATAACAATGTCATCGGCATAACCTTGACATTGAATACCACTGTTAGCAAGTCTGTTTAGTAGTTCGTCTACCAGCAGACTCCAAAGTAGCGGAGACAATCCTTGGTGGTTGGGACCGTTACGGTGCTATCATACACTGATACTGTGGCCTGCTTGGACCGCAGTAGTGCGAGAATCCATCTGTTGGTAGTAGGATCCAGGCCCCTTCTCGAGGGGTGTCTTTGATTGCATCATGTGATGTGCTGTCAAAGGCGCCCTCTATATCCAGGAAGGCGCACATTGCCACTTCTTTATTATCAATTGCCGCACTCAAAGTACGTTGCAGCTGATAAAGTGCTGTGTCCGTGGACCTGCCTACTCAGTATGCATGCTGCGTTGGGTGCAGCGGACTTTGTTTTAGCAAAGTGCTTCTAATTTAAAGTTCCATCAGCTTTTCCAACGTTTTCAGTAAGAACGGTGTTAAGCTGATTGGTCTGAAAGACTTTGGGTGGGTAATATCTTTCTTCCCTGCTTTGGGGATGAAGACTACCCTAGCTCTCCTCCATGCGCCCGGTATGTATATGAGGGCTAGGCTACTTACTAATGTTTTCCTAATACGGGAGAGGAGTATTTCCTGTCCCATTTGAAGGAAGGCTGGCGATATGCCGTCCATTCCGGGAGATTTATAGGGCTGGAATGTACCAATTGCCCAGATTAGTTTCTCCTTTGGGACTGTCGACTTTGCGCATGCCCAGTCGTCCAGTTGACGGTCTATATCTGCTCACTCCTACGATAGCCTCTTCCTGCAGGGGTGTGCAGTCTGGGAAGTACGTCTCGAAGAGTAATTCCAATCTTTGCTTATTGCTGCTCGTGAAGGAATTATCCCCACACTTGAGTGCAAGGTTTGCATCCGGCGTTCGTTTCGCTAGTGCTCCATGGAGTCTGGCACCTTCGCTTGTGTTAACTATGCTTTCGCAGAAGTCTCTGTAATTCTCCCGCTTGGGCTTTCGTATCTCCTTATTATAGGAGGTAAGGCTATTCCGTCTCTATTGGCTTTATTGAAAAGGCGTTCCACCAGGGGCATCTTTTTCCCTACCGGGCAATTGTCCTCCAAATGCACCAATTATGCACTTGTTGAGGTCATCTGTGGCTCTGTCCAGCTCTATCGGATTCCTGGGTGTGCCAGATAGTCCGTTGGCTAGGGAGAGCCCTAAGGTCGACTTATAGCCTTCCCAGTTGGTTCTCCTGGGGTTGCGACCTGGTATACTACTATCCGTATTTAATTTTAAATTAAATAGGATAGTCCTATGATCAGACATGGATTCCTCTTGGGAAACATGCCATTCCCTAAGGTGAGACTTTAGGGACCGACTGATCAGGCTTATGTCCAGCACCTCTTCCCTGATGCTAGTAACAAATGTCGGTGCAGATCCGATATTACCTAATTCTAGATTATATTTAAAAATAAAATCAGTTAGGCACTCACCCCTTAAATTGATGTCACTGCTGCTCCATATCGTATGGTGTGCATTGGCATCTGCATCCGATGAGCACCGGCATCTTCTCTTTCCTGCAATACTCCACCAGTTTTTCAACCTCTGGTGGTGGGCAGGGTGCATCCCCTGCCATTATTCACCAACGGCTCCTGTACCGGGGCCAGCCCAAGGTGTTTGTTAGTAAACATCCTTTGCTAAGACCGCCGAGGCCGCCTTAGCTCGGTGGATGTTTACCTGAGTCAGCCCTGTGTTGATGCCCTTAGATATCTAATGGTGGGGGGATCCAGCTGACACGGTGATTGGGGCCTGGAGCTACCCCCGCACCCGCTGCTCGCCATAACGACAACAGATACAGCTGCGTCCTGCAGCTCCACCGCCAGCTCTTGCGAGGACATGGTGATGTCTTCGTCCCCCAGCATCTCCTCCTGGCAGAGCGTCATATCTGCCAGTTCTTCGTCCTCTGCGAGATCCTCCGACGGGTCGGCTGCGCAGTTGGACTGCTCTGCTCCGCGGCAGGAGTGTCTTATGTGGTGATGTTGTCCACTGAGACATCCTCCTTGCCCGTTCGAGTAGGTTGGGGCTTTGCTCCAGTCTTCTTCTTCGGTCCACTTACGGGGATGGTCCCGTAACGGAAGAAGACCTGGAGCCCCTTCTCCATGATTATATCTCTGGATAGCTCGTCTATCCCGATCACCAGGAAAGCTCCTCCACTCCCGTTCCTCCTGGAGATCACCTTTCAGGTGTCGGTCTCGATCCTGTTCTGGTTTCTCAGCAGAACCAACAGAGATTCGGTAGACCGATCTACACTCCCTGGGCAGGTGAACGTGATGCAGTGGGGGGACGGTATGTCATCCCCCACCTTGCACTCAAGGG
>JAWNLH010001200.1:0-28015 GCA_035042485.1 Drosophila cyrtoloma | reverse complement strand
TGTAATCTTGGATTCATAAAGAGATTCCTTGTCAATCTCGCCTTCTGTATTGTACTTCAATTTTATGTATTTGTCTATTGTTGAGAGATGTGAAAAAAAAACGAAATTTATTCAACTAGAAGCGCCTGTGCCTTTATAGGAGGAAAATTTAAATCTCCTACTGAGGTCCTGGGCACTTGGAACAAATCCTAAGCCCACTCTTTCGAGCTTCGGGCAAGCCCTTTTTTATCCATGCCGCACATACACACACGCCACCAACCCAACTCCCCTTTTTTCGGGGTTTTCTTTTTATAAGGAGGCTATGACGTTCTGATATAAACTATTATTAGGTTCACACACATAAGTGTATTACTTATCCGGGAAACCACGAAAAGGCTACAGTCATACGTCTCAAGACAGATTCTGCCCTGTTGAGAGGTGTGTCTTATTGTCTTCTTCGACCTTAATTATGGCATTACGCCTTAAGGGCATACTTCTCGATCTCTCCAGGGAATTCTTTAGTTGGAGGAGCATACTCTCACTCTTATGTTCAAAATTGGACATTCCTCTTCCCATAATGGCTCTTGGCAAATACAGTCTTTGTTTGTTTGCTGGCTGCAAGTGGACTTTGTATTCCATTAGTACTTTCCTAATGGATTCATCGAGTTTGACATATTCTTATGGCTCGAGCTTTAATACGCCACATGATAATTAAGTACAGACACAGCATGCTAGTTTATCGCTTTGAATAATTTTTTTGTATTCAGCTTGCTTTCACATAAATTCCTGACTCTTTTTAAAATTTCATTTCTTACTTTTTCAAAGGAATCTTTGGATATTGTGCTACTAGCTGTCTCAATAATTCCCAGATACTTGTAACTCTCTTTACCTTCAAAAAGCGTAGCATCTGATTCACAAACTTTGCAATTGGTAGTGGATTTGGTCTAATTCATTTCCAAACCGATTGCATTAAAGAATGACTTTGTCTCATTTATCATTCTTTGAAGTTCTTCATCAGATTCAGCAAGCAATTTCAAATCATCAATAAATGAAAGGTGGTTTGTAAAATACATATCAGATTCGGCTTTGACACCGACTTTTTGATATTTGGCACTTAGCTTACAGCTTAGTGGATCCATGCATAAAACAAATAAGAGAGGGGACAGGTTATCTCCTGTATGATGCCTCCCTCTAACCTTTTCTCAAGAATTGATTCTCCGTTCAATCTGACATCAACTTTCCATCTCGAGATAGTGTCCTTAAGAAAGCTTGGATCCACTCAGGTAACTTCAGGCTCTCTATACATTTGATAAGGTAGTCGCCATCAACTGAATCAAACGCCTTCTTGACATCTATACAAGCAGTTTTTAAAGAGTTGAAATGCTCTTTGTTGAAGGCTAGATTTAACAATGCTAGCTCCTTCGCTCCTTGAACCATTCTTACAGTTCCGAGTTGATTTTCACTCAAGAGACCTCTAAACTCAACAATATTTTGCATTACTTACGTAACACATTTAGTTGTAAGTTTATATAGATTTGACATACGGGTTATTGGCCTGAAATCTTCTCCGTTTTGAGGTTCTCCTTTTGGAATAAGATATGTTATACCTTTGTAAAAGAATCATCTTCACTTTTAAATTTTTTTTTGCGCCAAAGGAGAGAGAATCTTCAAAAGACACCCTCTGGGTTGTGTGAGATTTTTACTTACTAAAAACTCTCCTTCATGACTACGGCTCTGATTGATCCATCATACTCCTGTGGCCTTGGTTCAAGGTTTACTTTTAAAATTTACGTCGATGCCTTTGATTATCTCGTATAGACTTTCATGAAGAGGTGTTAATTTTTTAATAAAAAAATTATACACTTCGTCTGGACCAGCAGCTTTCCAATTTGAAAGAAAGCTGATGGTATTCTGGAACTCTTCAAAGGAGGGGAAGTTGTCAAATTTCCTACCTTCATCTACATGTTCTCTTAGATAATCTTCGAATTGATCTTGGCTTCTCTCAGTCTTAGACTTGATCCACATATTAGACCAATAGTCTTTGACTTCAAGAACTGAGACATCGCTTTCCTTTGTAACCTCACCAGATAAACTTCTATAGAATTGTCTTCTATAAAATTCAAAGGATCGGTTTGCTTTGGAGAAGTCTTTTCTCTTCTCATACATTTCAATCTTTTTCTTATAGATCAAGATTTTTACCATGATTCGAGAAATTGCCTCAGCACACTCCATTGAATTCCCCAGTTTGAACTTTTCATGACTCATAAATGTCAGGCATTTTCTCTTATCCTCTCTTGACAGCTTCTCGTTCTTTTGTACCTTAAAAAAAACGAAACAACTAGAAGCGCCTGTGCCTCTATGGGAGAAAATTTTAAACCTCCTATTGAGGTCCTGGGCACTTAGAACAAATCCCAAGCCCACTCTTTCGAGCTTCGAGCAAGCCCTTTTTTATACACGCCGCTTCTACACGCCACCGGCCCCAGCTCCCCTTGTTTCGGGTTTTTCTTTTTATGAGTCGGCTGGCTGTGACGTGACGTGACGTTCTGATTTAAACTGTTATTAGTTTCACACACATGAGTGTGTTACTTATCTGAGCAACCATGAAAAGGCTACAGTCATCCGTTTCACGACAGATTCTGCCCAGGCGATCTCAAAGAGTTAAGCTAAATTCAAAGGAACTCTAAATTTCAATCAAGAAAGTAAATATGCAATTGTGTAAACATTTGAAATAAATTTATACCAAATTCTGGTGTATGTTAATTGGGGTGGAAGATCTCCCTCTTTGAAGAAATTTTAGATAAAAACAATTTTTTGAGTAAATTTTTTTTCATATAATTTCATTGTTAAAATTTTCAAAAGGGTTTCCATTAACTAAACATTAATGAAAATCAAACAGATTCTGTAATTAGAAAAACCGAGACAATTAAATTTAATTTAAGCCCAATATATTATTTTCTTTCAATGAACTCATGCTCAAACTTTCAGCTACATAGGGGTTGAATCGCTATTGAGATCTCGTTGATAGATCTGTTAATCGCTCAAACATTCAAATACGTATTGAAAATGTTATAGATTCTAAATGATATTAACAGGTTTGACTTTTTGGTATTTATCAATTCTTAAATAATAATTGATCATTTCATAAGCTTAATGGAGTGTAAAATAGACATAAGAGATTCTTACTGTAGACTCGGATAAAGACAAAACATTTGTTGTGGCCTATCATTCTAAAGGTTTCACACAAATTCGCACTTTCATATCTATAACAAATAATCATTGACATCAGGCTCATTACCCTTTGCAACTCATTTTCTAAAGAGTAAGGAATCCTACTCCAAAAATATGGATGGTCTGTATAATGGATGATGATAATTATTGCATCTCCTCTATTTTTGAAAAATTATTAAATTAAAAATAAAAATTTCAACCTAGCTTATTCAAGAAAATATTTAATCAAAAACATCTAGTCCATACCTTGGCGTCATATCCACATATCTGCATCGATACTTGATCTTGTCAATTGATTCTTTATCATCACTATCAAGATCTATGATCTGAAAATTTTCTTTAATATGTTGTTCGTTAGTACTTCGAGGAATAACAATAAAGTTTTTATAAATGGCATGGCTTAGAAGAACCTGGGATGGCGTACAGTAGTGCTTTTCAGCTATTTTTTTAATAACTTCATCTTCCCGTACAACTTTTTTGACTTCCTTACTTGAACCTAGTGTTGAATATGAGGTTATTGCTATCTTGTTTTTGTTACAAAAATCAACTATCTCAGTCTGGGGCAAATAAGGATGCAATTCTATTTGTAACATGGCTGGCTTTATTTTGCATATATCCAATAATTTCTTCAGGTTTTTAATTCCAAAATTAGAAATTCCTATTGATCTGGCTTTGTTCATTTCCACAAGCATTTCCATTTGCCTCCATAATTTTTCAATATTTAACTCACCCTTTTGGTCTTTTGGCCAATGGACTAAATACAAATCCAAATATTCTGTTTTTAGCTTTCTGAGAGACTCATCACAGGCATTTAAAACATTGTCGAAGGAATCAATCCACAATTTTGAGGTTAAATAAATCGATTCTCTTGGCACCGTTGTAAGAAACTCGCCAATGATTTCTTCGTTGTGATAAATGTGAGCAGTATCAATGTATCTATACCCGACATCATAAGCGGTGGTTAAAGTCTGTAGCAATACATCCCTATCTGTAATTTGCCAGGTTCCTAGTCCTATCTGTGGGATCTCCTCATTGTTGTTTAGAATTACACTCATGGCTTGTATTAAATTTTTCTATAAATATTTTTATTTCAAAAAAAAATCAAACGACTTGTAAATCAATATGACATAAATGATCAATCAAAACTTTAGGCGTTGATTTATCTTATGAAGAGACCAATTCCCTAAATCCAGTTGAAACACAGTGTTTAGTGATATTATTGAAATTACAAACTCAAAGAATCATTAAAATCTGGTTTCAAAATGTTTTGATTGGATATCAATCAAATTAATAAATCACAAATTATTTGACAGATCATATTAATTATCAAACAGTTAACTTAGGAATCAAGCATCCATAAAATCTCATTCCAAAGTTTGAGTCTATTAATAGAATAAGCCAGTGACTAGTTAAAGCTAGGAAATATGGAATAATATTGTTTTATCGATTGATGAATCGAATACAATTTGTTGGAAATATTTAATGTCTCATTCAGGTCCACTGGCAAACTGATATATTCTCTTAAGAAGATAATTTCACCAATACAAGTCTAAGAATACTTTATTGATTAATGTCTTGTGAACGATAATTGATCATATTCTCGAAGATAAAGAAAATGGATTCAATCAAATTTATGAATTAAATAAAATTTGGCTGATTCCTAAATTAAGGTTACAATAATAAAGTAAATATTTGATGTGAAAGAATCTCGTAAGAACAGCTAATTGATGATAAATATAAATAAAAATATAATTTTCAGCTTTTTGAAATAAGATGATTAATTTAAAAATTTGAAATTACAAACCAAATCACTGCTTCAGGTCTGAGAGTACCGTTAATTAATATACAAGGCCATCTATAATAAAATCTCAATAAATAAAGGGATACAGATTTATCTGTAAAATCAATGCAAGGAATGACATGTAGAAAACATCTCAAATGAGATCAATCTACACACCGTATATATACGAAACAAGATGAACACTAGAATTTCTAATAGCTCTGTAAAGTTGAGTTAATATCTCTACTTTTAATATAGTCTTGCTTATGTAACTAATATTTTGCTTTTAATACCTTTGCCTATATGGTATTGCATTTATTAAAGACTCTTTAATAATAAATGGGTGCGTCGTGATAATAATTGTCATTGAAGAGATCAAGTAAATTGAGGATGTCTTAACTAATTTTGATTGAGAATTCATCGATTAAATTCGTCATTTACGTTCACTAAATTACTAAATAAATACCTATGGGATTTCCAATCGAGCTTCCTAAGGGGAATCAATGAACTCTAAACAGGATGTTTGCCTTAAATGAGATATACTAGTGTATTCCCTAATGAAACTTAAAAAGGGTGAAATAATAAACCTTTATCTTGTAATAACACATGCAAATCAATAAAATAATCAAGAAATTAAACTATTATAATTTTAAATTAGGTTTATTAAATATGAATTCTCTGATATTAAAATCCATTACTATGAGAAAATTTTAATTTTATAACACACAATTTCCAGAATTAAATATTTCATTTTTTAAGTCTCTTCAAATTCTGCTTACGATTTTTTTCGTTCTTTAAAATTCTCTTTTTCTTCTCGTTTTTAATCATTGAAATACTTGAATTGTTCAATTCAACCAACCCGTCCCTAATAGCTAGATTTGCCTCGCTATTACTTCCAAATCTGGGCACCATTTTGTTAAGCTTCTCTGAGAACACCATTTTTGATCTTTTTCTCTTCTTGATTCCTTTTTCCCTAGAAAATGCTCCCCATTTTGTCAAAATTTTATTCTCTTCTAGATCTTTAGGAATGACGTAGTTAGATGGTGTTAAGACATGAATTTCGTTTCCTTCTTTCATTACCGATTTGTTTTGTTTTATTGTGTCTACCATTGTTTTTATAAGTGTTTTAATGTCTTTATTGTCATCTGCTATAACTGTTAGATAATCTTGTAAAATTTTCATTACGGTTGAATTTTTTCTTGAATAAAAAAATGTGTTTGTGAAATTTTTGTCTCAGCCAGCGAGATAAATTCTAATCAATAAAATTTTTAATGATTGAGCATTTTTTCGATTATTTTGTCTTGGATAAGAACATGTTACTTTTTCTTATTTGTGCTATTCTTTCAAACCTCTTGATTCTAATAAATAGATTTAATTAAACAGGATGAATATTTGATAAATAAAATCAGCATATTTTACACCAACACAAATCTAAAATTTGATATTAGTTGTAAGAGAAAGAATTTTATAAAATATTTATTAAGCATCTAGCATTGTGTTGCTATCTTTAATGTTAAATAACTAGTCAAATACAGTTGACAGGGCAGCCAAGCTTGATAAATTGTCTTCATTAAATAAATTCTATACTGGCATTAGTAACTGATCCAATGATAGTATTCTCTTTCTCTTTATATTGATTGAGTTTGTTAATTAAGTGGTCTTGTATCCAATAACAATATCTCTATACATAATTAGTCTAGTATCAATCCTTGAAATTTTTAATATGATTGAAAACTTCTTTCCTTTTTATAATCAATTGGTCTAAATACTCTTCGAATTCACTTTTCTTGATAATTTCAGGTTCTTCTTTGATTTTCTTTTCCGAATCTTCTGAAAATACAATTTTATTTGGTTTATTAGTGAATTTCACTGAGTTTTTTATCTTGTCTTCAGTCCTGCTGATTTCGCTGTCTATATATTTTAATATCTTCTTCAATTCGTCTTTTTTATAATATATCTTTTTAACCATGTTATTCTTGACAGAATGATAAGCAAAATGGAATTCCTGTTTTGTATTTTCTTTAACATCCTTTAGCAATTCTTCCTTTTTATTTCTTAATTCTCTTTCTTCTTTCTGTCTCAGCAGATTCTCTTTCTTTGTCTCAGGCTTCCCGTATTTCTTTCTTTGAAATGGAACTTCTCTTTTGATTTTTGAAAAATATTTCATGGTTGATCAAAAAATTTTTGGCAAAAAAAACTGTGAGATTTGATTTACAGCTTAAAATTTTCAGCCTGAAGAAATTTAATAAATAGTTTTGTGTGATTTATCATAAATTCGATATAAGAAGATGTAATCGTATATATTTAAGACTGATATTTATAGACAAGTAAAAGATAATATCATTGTGATTTGTACGAAGATACAACACTTGATTGAGCATTTATTATCGGAGCTGACCAAATAAAATTTCAAGTTTGAGTGTTTTGCACAGTCCCGATATCTCAGCGGTAAGGAAGTAACCATGGAAGTTTGACATCTCGGGTTCGATTCTAGTTTAACGAACTAATTGGGTTAATTCATAAATTAGATAAAAATCATTGAATAGCTACAGATCTGATAAAAAATGGCTATATAAATATTCTTGGACAGCAAGATCATAGGCTAAATAGACACTCTGAGGTTTTGAAATAAAAAAGTTTGAATCAAAATATAATTCTTTAAGTCTTGATCCCAAGGTTCATTTTGATTCAGAAATAATATACATGACGTTAAGAATAAATGGACCGCTTACTTCACCAAAGTGTATTTACTTGTGTCATTAGCTATCCAATCAAAGAGATTAGGAAATTCTTTTATAAATTGAAATGATTCCGGAAATTCACTTTGTTCAATTAACCATTCACTGATTTAATTATACATGAACAGAATAGATCTTAATAGCATTGATCAATAAATATATCTGTATAATTGGGAAAAAATGATTTTATTGAGGGGTTATGGCTTAGATTCACTGATGAATAATTTTGCAATGTCTCACATACAATAGATGTGTTGAATACAAAGACAACCATCAAGTGCCATATTGAAATTGGACAACCATCAAGTGCCATATTGAAATTAGACAACCATCAAATGGCATATTGGAAAGAATAAAAACCTAACCTAACTTAAATTATTACATGCCTAACTAATTATAAAGAGCAATACCCAAGCATGAAGAGTCCGAACAGGTCAATCTTAATCAGGTTAATGAAATACGAAATAAAACTAAGGAAATATATAAATACCAAAATCGAGGATCTGGAGTTTCTCTAGATATTTCACTATTTGATTCTCAACCCATTTAAAGAGACCCTTTAATTATGTAATATCTTGGTTTCCATTGGGCATCATACCTCTCATTATTAATTATTATCCTACATCTGTAAAATATATCAATTTTAATAAAAATAATTAAATATTTTATTAATTAATATTTCAATTACATCAAAGGTAATTAAAAGGAATCTTATTGAAACAAAATTGTACTCGAGATGTCTTCATTGGTAAAATGATTAATCAATAGTCATTTGAATTATAGTTTCTAGGTCATTCAATTGAATTAAAAGTTGACAAATTATAGATTCATTTTCAGGGATGGAAACATCAGGTTTTACATAATCCCATCATTTTAATTAGATGTCTTAATATTCAATTTAGAACAGTAATTACGAATCAAATCACGAAAAACAATTTGTAAATACGATTTCATGACTCAATTCCCAATAAAATTTGAAACAATGTTTTCAAAACAATTTTGATGTTTTAAAATCCATTTTTTAAAGCAAAAAGTTTTTAAATGGCATTATGATTTCATTCTTCAACTGTAAAAATTTAATAATTTTGTTTATCAGCATGGTTGAAAATAAAAGTTGCAAAAAAGGAGAAACGATGTGCTTAGAGTCAGTAATGAGAATTTGCTCAGCAGATGTTTATTGGACTGAAACGGAATGTCCGAAGGATTCAAGATGCATCAAGGATGATAACTCAATAGCCTGCTCCAAGAAACCTCTAAAAGAATTAAAAAAGCAAGGTTCTGATCGAAAGGAAATAGATAAACCTGAATCTTATGTATTAGAAATTGAATTCGGTGAATCTAAGATTAAGAAAAATACGAAAGAAAAAACATCAACTAAAAGCAAAGATGAAGATTCAACTTCGTACGACAACCTGGAAGCAATTCTTTTTAAACAGCAATTAAATGATGAGGACAGTGAAGTGAGTAATAAAGAAAAACCTAAGAAAATCAAAGATTCAGGTACAAAAAAGAAAGTAAAGCAATCCAAAGAGCCTAGCAATGATGAGGACAGTGAAATGAGTAATAAAGAAAAACCTAAGAAAGTCAAAGATTCAGGTACAAAAAAGAAACTAAAACAATCTAAAGAGCCTAGCAATGATGAAGAACCTAAAAAAAGCAAAAGGGGAAAGAAGAAATCAGGTTCGAAACAACCAGGCAAAACCATCAGAAAAAGACAAACTGCTGAGAATGATTCTGAGAGTGAGGAAACAAGTACCAAAAAAAGATCAAAACGTTTGAATGAAGATAATGATGAAACAATAACAAATATGCCCCATAAATCCACTAAGGTAAGAAAGGATAAAGATTTAGAAAGTACAATAAGTCAAAAGAAAAATAAAAGAAAGTATAACATTCCAGAAGAATCTGAACCTGAGGATTCAAATAGAAGCAATATCCCAACAGACAAACCCAGCACAATTAGAATGCAAAAGGATTCTAAAAGTAGCACTGAAGGCAAAGTCAAGACTGAAACAATAACTAAAATTGAATCAGCCAAGAGTAAAACGAAAAAGTCAAAATCACCTCGAAAAATAAACTTGGAATTTGAACAGAAAGACAACGAAGGCAAAGTTGAAACATTTTCTGTTGTTTTAGAAAAGTCTGACAAAGACGATGCTTATCATGGATCTGAACCTACAAGTAATTCAAAGGATAAAACATCTTCAGGTGGATCAGGGTCTTCTGGAACCCAAAGTGATTCAACTATGGATAACTCAAAGAATGTTACCTCAGGAACTAATGCATCTTCAGGTGAATCAGGATCTTCTGGATCCCAAAGTGATTCCACTGTGGATAATTCAAAGAATGTTACCTCAGGAACTAATGCATCTTCAGGTGGATCAGGATCTTCTGGAACCCAAAATGATTCCACTGTAGATAATTCTAAAGCTATTATTTCAGCTCAAAGTGCCAATACAAAATCTGTAGGAGGATCGAGCAGTAAACCTGCCAAAACCGTAAACAAGAAGACCACTCAAAATACATCAAAGGCGAATAACCCGACTAAATCAGCAGGTAAAACAAATAAGTCAGGTAATACTTCAAACAAGAATACATCTAAGAAGGCTGGAAGCAGTAGTTCTGTTTCTAGTGGAGGTGGAAATGATCCAGCGAGTAGTGCTTCTGCCTCCGCAGGTGGATCATCTGGAACCCTTAATATTACAGCCACACAAATCACCAATGCCTTGAAAAAATCAAATGTGACTCCCAATCAAACTTACCTGACTGAAGTAGTCAAGCAAACAAATGCCAAGTTTACTGATCTCAATATGGCGACAATGTTTCTTGCTCAACTGGCTCATGAATCAGGCGGATTCCTGTATATCGAGGAGATAGCTTGTAAAGGTAAAGACTGTACGTCCCAATACGGTACTGGTGCAGCTGGAAAGTCATATCATGGAAGGGGGTTCATACAGTTAAGCTGGTCTGCCAATTACAAAGCAGCTGGGGCTGGGATTGGAATGGGCGATGAATTGTATAACGACCCTGACCAAGTGGCATCATCTGTGTCAATAGCAATGAAGGTGTCAGTTTGGTACTGGAAAACGAAAGTTGAAACGGCTTCTGGTGTGAAAGACGGTAAGCAGTTCGGATTGACAACCAAAGCAATAAATGGAGCATTGGAATGGAGTAAAAAATCCAGCGTAAAAAATCCAGCGGCAGAATCAGGCTGTTATTCTTAGAAATAAGACAATACAAAATATTAATAGATTTAAACAAAATTGTAAAAATTAAATTTTGATTCAAAGTGTTTTTAACCAACTGTTTTTGAGACGCTTATAAGTTCTTGAAATTGGCAAGAAATCGTAAAAGCTCTAATCATAAAATTTTAATTAAATGCCGTTAAAATGATAAGGGTTATTATTAAAGATTCTATCAGGAAATAAGAATTTAATTTGTATTGTAGAACATTCAACTGATAAACTATTTAGTGACTAAAGGATTCCAATTCTAAAGGACGAAATTTATTAAATAAGAAGCACATGCATTCCTGCAAAGAGATGTTTTCTCCCGTTCTCTTTTGTCTTATTCATTTTTGCATATTTGTAAACTCTGCATATTATAAAACCCCAAACTAACTAACATACATACTAAAACTAACTGAAAAAACTAATACATACTAAAACTAACTAAAAAAACTAATACATACTAAAACTAACTAAAAAAACTAATACATACTAAAACTAACTAAAAAAACTAATACATACTAAAACTAACTAACAATGCTTTATACTCTGAACTAACAATGCTCTGTACTTTAACTAACTAATTTTACAAGTGCTTTAGAAGCTTCTTTCAAAATATATAAAGAAGTTATTTATTTTTATTCAAATAATTTCCCATGAAATTCTCGCTAAATGAATTTAAAAGAAAAGGATGCTTAGAATTCATTAAAGCCGTTTTAGATTTGAAAAATAATAGAAATGACTTCTTAAATAAAATCACAAAGATCCACCATTCATTCTTACTTCTAACAAATAATTTTTCTATTCCATTGGAATGTAAAGAATTAGATGTTTCATATTCAAAAGGTTTGGATAGAATCAAGATTGGAAAGATTGAATTAATTGTGTTTGATGGTCTTATATTGGATATCGATGAGAACTACAAAGAATTGGGCAGATTAATCATAAACAAGCATATTATAGAAATCAAAGATTATATCAATAATATTCAAGATTATGAAACAAGACATTGTGATCTGTGTGGGCAGTATTTCATAAAGGCAACATTTGAGACACCAGTTAGAAGGATCCAGATGGATGGATTTTATTTGGCCTGTCATGAAAGCTGTGTAATTAACAACTGTAATTTTGTTTAAACTAGTTAGGTTCTTGGAGTAATCATTAAATATTTACGTATTAATTAGTATAAATATATTTATATAAGCAGAGTTCGATTCTGTAAAGATGAACTTTATTCATATGGATTGGGAATCCCTTGAATCGTCTTAGAGTATTTATTTGGTAATGAATCTAAATTGTTTATACCATTTGTTAGGTGATATCAAATGATTCATTTGACTCTTAAACTAGACCATCAATCTAGCTGTACAGCTTTGTAACTTTTTTAAAATTCGCTGAATTATTGATTTATGACAGATCATCCCAGTTATTTTTCATGTAACCAATCTCAACAACAATAATAATTTGTCTATTTGGGTTTGTTGGTCTTGAGGAGTTGTGCATTGAACCTTGAGAATTAGAAGATATGGAAGCATGTTTATATCTACTATTATAAATACGATTCAATCTTCAAATTTTATTAGCTGCTTCCATAATTCTAGACTTTATATTGGTTTATTAAGCTATATAAGTGTCATGTATAAAAAAAGGTCTCCCGAAGCTCGAAAGAGTGGGATCGAGTGTTCAAGACCTTAGTAGGAGGTTTAAAGTTCTCCTGTAGAGATACAGTCAGTTCAAGTTAAATAAATCTCATTTTTTTTGAATAATAAATAAATTGGACACAATTAGATGGGTATTAATTATATTGTAGTCAAGAAAAAGATTTTTATCAAGTGTTATTTCTATAACAGAATTTGATTAAATACTTTTTCAATTGATTATTTATTTATCCGATTGTATGTTAAGCTGACAAACCAATTCATCTTGATTAGCTCTGTCAGACCATAATTGGCTAACAGTAAGAATTGGTGATGGCATGAAGTTCATCACAGCAAATTAATAAATAATATCATCCTCATTAGCTCAGTGGTGTGAAATCGGCAGTGTAGAATAACGAAAACCGCGAGACTGGGTTCGAATCCTGTTAAATGAAATATTTTTTGATTTTTCGTAAAGAGCTTATCTAATGAAGTACAACACAGCTACTATATCAGTACAAAATTTCTATGTGAAAAAGTCCTTTATTAAATATACTACAAGATTAAAAAATGTAGTTGTAGAATGTATTGAATGTTAGGTAAATATTGGAATTACCACTTTAATTTATAAAAGTGAGTTTACTTATAAAAAAAGGTTTAATAATCAACCAATAAAGAAAATCGGTATCATCAGAATTTTTTTTAATAAGTGACGCCCTTACAAAACTCTCTATTTGGCAATCAAATTTGAAAAACTTACCATGTGGAAGATTGAACGATATATTATCATGTTGATTTCTTTGTCATATTTCTTTACCAGCTTTTGCATACAGCCGTGTAATAAATTGAATGATTTTTAAGGTAAGTATTAGATATTATAAAATTCTGTATACATTTTCAGAACAGGAGATATGTCACTGGGCATATTTAGATCAACATCAATATTCGGGTTATTATAACAAGTAGTTGAATAATTGTAGTTTCATTATATTATTCAATCCTGAATTAATGAATGATATTGATAAGACAGAAATAAAAATATGATTGGGTTACTTACCTGAAAATCACTTATAAAATCAACAAAACTCTTTATTATTATGACAGTTATACATGCTAATTTCTAAAAGAATTATTTATCGCTTATTTTAAGTATATTATAATTTAAATACAACATAAATATAAATTCTTAGATTCTTGGCTTTAGTGTAAGTCTTATATTAATAGGTAAAGTTCTCTTAATAAATAATTATCAAGCGATAACTCAAATTAATTTCTGATAAACATTTACTGTGAAGTAAGCCTTCTATCCTTATAATTCTACTTTGATTCATATTCCCCAATTCTATAAACAATATTTTTTAATAATCTAGGTTTTTTCAACTCAGGGGTTTGTTCTTTCATGGTATTTCTCTTCAAATCCAACCCTCTGAGCTCCAAGCCTATTATTACATCATCAACAGTCAAATTTGATGCCTCTGCTATTTCATTTATTGTCTTCCCAACTCCAACCTTGGCATAGAAATATTTTCTAAAGCAGAGTATTGATTTTTTAGTGAAAGGTTTTTCAATTCCTTCATTTTTGATTTTCTTGTTAAAGCGATCAACTTCAACGCTTTGGCTGTAATCTAACAGTACCGACCCAAGTCCCTTCCCTTGGAAAGACGGGAAAATCAAAAAGCAGTTCATCGAATAATTCCTGCTTTTGTGTCTAGAAAAATAACCGTAGATTTCATCTTTGTAAATAATGTAAAAATCGTAGTTGTCAACTTCGTAAAACAATGTTTTACTCTTTAAAAAATTCAAAGAAATCAAACTCAGGTTTTGCTTCTTGTTTAAATCTGTTATTATTGAAATATTAAAATCATTCTCTGAGTAAATCGGCTTGAAAGGTATTTTACAGGATTCTAAATGGAAGAGAAGGGAAATTTTGTTTGGAAGAAATCTCAAGCATTTTGAACAAACATTCAATTCACCATTAAAACGGCTCAGAGGAATGTTTTTGACACCGTCAAAAGTCTGATTCCCGTAATTTAGCACGGTGATTGATTTTTTATCAGAGCTAGGAAATAAAGATGGGAAATCAAAACTAAGAAGCGTTTCCTTTCGCTTTTCCTTTGCATCGTTCTGTCCGGTGTTCATTTCTGATTTGGCTGTATTTTTCAGTTCCGAATCATTTTCTTTCATTTGGGTTTTTACAGTGCAAAATTTTCCGTTAGATTTTTTAATTTTGATTTCAATCAATAAATTTCATTTTTATTCCTATCAATTTAATGATCCATCAATTTCGTTTTCCTTTTTAATCAGTTAATCAATTTTTTTTACCTTTCAATTTTCTGATCAGTTAAATTCATTTTGATTCCCTATCAATTTAATGATCAGTTAATTTCCTTTTTAATATGAATACTCATTTTTTATCCCATGGATTTCAACAGCTTCCTAATTGCCTTTGATATGAGCGGTGTTTTGATTAGCAAAGAATCTAGAACGGGTTTTGTGAAAATTTCATCAGCTTGTTCTTTGTATTTTAATAAAAACATAAATCTTTTGCGAGAATTTTTTGAGACTCATGATTTCAAGAAAATAATTTGGACAACTGCTATGAGAAAAAATGCGTATCCCAGATACATTCAGATAAAAAATGCAATGAGAACAAGCTTCAATGGGCTGTTGTCACAGGAAGACTGTTCAGTTGGGGAAATGGTTGGGAATATTAAAACTATATTTTGCATTAAAGACTTAAGGATACCTTCATATGAATTTTCCATTCCTGTAGAAAAGTGCCTGATGGTTGATGATTCGATTGGAAAAAGATGTCAAAATCAAAATTTTTATGTGTATAAAGACGAAGAAGAATCTTTGATTGATGCAATAAAATATATAGATTCTTTTATTTGCTGTAAGAGCCAAAACTGTATGGCTAAAAGAATCTAAAGGCACAGAAATTAATTAAATTAAAATTGGTATTAAAATAGTGCTTTACCATGTTCACATTTCTATTGGTTGGTGTAAACCTTTCCAGCCAGATTTTTAATTCATTTCATTTCAATTATTTTTACCTGATAACGCTTGAATGAGTACAAATAGTATAATTTAAGAAAGATTTTCCTTAAAGATTTTTATTAATTAATTTTTTTAATGAATCTTTAAGTAACACAGGTACTAAATTTCAGTTATTACATGTTTAGTTTTAAATGACTAATTTATATTCTAATTGAAGTATCTAAGTTAGTTCTATATACATCTTACCTGACTAAATTAAAAGAGTCTTTGGATTGATTTATTTAAAATACACCTTAATTAGTCAGACGGTTTCTAAGATGTTTAAGAGTGAAGTGATATCATAGCATCCACGATAATCCTTCATATATTCGAGAGTTTGCTATTTTATTGTCTGCTTTCAATATTTTAAGTCAAATATTTTCTTTATTACAAGAGTAACCATTGTAGAATGTTCTCAATAATTGATTTTATTAAAGATTTTCACTGTCAATAGTTAGGTATATTCTATAAAGTTTGATCTTATAAATATTTAGAAGCAAAGCATTTCAATTAAAATTTAAGTCATTACTGACTACCAAGTCTTCCAGGTATCTCAATTAAATTTCATGTCTATTTTAATCAATATTGTTAGTTAGACGAGTTGTCGTTCAACTCAAAAGAATAAGAATCCATGATTAATTGAATAAAATTCATACCTCTATGACTATAAAACTGATTTGATCCTATTTAATTATAATAGGTGCATTCATATCTCTTGATGTTTCAAGTTATTTCATAGCTCTTAATTTTATATTGGATGCATTCATATCTCTTGATGTTTCAAGTTATTTCATATCTCTTGATGTTTCAAGCTATTTCATATCTCTTGATATTGTCTCGTTGAGATAATGTCAAATAACTTTAGAAACCATTAAAATAAATACAAAATGACTACAATAAAAAAAATCCATCTTTTTTTCCAACAATTCGTTTTCAATCTAAAAATTTTCAAATCCAATGTGGAGCTCAGATTTGGAAATAAAAGACGTTCAAAGATTTTCAAGGCAAATTATCGTTCCAAAAGTTGGTGTAGAAAAAATGAAAGAAATTTGCAAAACTAAAGTTTTAATAATAGGAATGGGCGGATTAGGTAGTCCAGTTCTAATGTATTTAGCTACGACTGGAATTAAAACTATCGGAATCGTAGATTACGACAAAGTGGAACTAACTAATTTACAGAGACAGGTCATCCATACAGAAGGTACCATTGATCGAAGTAAGGTTGACAGCGCAGAGGAATTCATTAAAAACCTGAATTCAGATATACAAATATTAAAATTTAATGTTTTAATAGATGAAGAAAACCTTTTAAAAATTATTGATGATTTTAATCTAGTGGTGGATTGCACGGACAGTATCAAAGCGAGGTACGTGATTAATGATATTTGCAATATCAAAAGAAAAAAGCTAGTTCTAGGTTCAGTATTAAAATGGGAAGGACAAGTTTGTGTTTATAATCCACAAAACAAAGAAGCGTGTTACAGATGCATATTTCCACAATCAAAAACAAAGTCCAACACCTGTGACACGAGTGGTGTTATAGGCCCAGTATGTGGAATAGTTGGTTCATTAATGGCAACAGAAGTAGTTAAATTAATAATTAATCCAAGGAAAGATAATGAAAATAAAGGAAAGCTGATTCTAATCAACGGTTTCACCGTTGAAACTAAGGAGTATTTGAAAACATATAAAAAATGTTCAGTTTGCATGACTGGAAGCATGGGGGTACTCAACAAAATCGAAGAGTGCACAATTGGATCAGGAATGGCTTGGGAATCTATAATTAAAGACATAAGCAAATACACAATCATTGACATAAAAGCACCGGAGCATTACAAAATGTTTAGAGTCACGAACAGTTTAAACATTCCCCTTGTAGAATTGCCAGAAAATTTAGAAAGGATTCAAAATATAAACAAAAAGATCATTGTTTCTTGTTATAGGGGAATCAGTTCAATTGAAGCAACCAAGTTTTTGAAGGACAATGGAGTTGAAGCTTGTTCCAGCCAAGGTGGAATAGAAGAATTTAAAAATTACGTTGGATTTAATAGTTTGTGATTTTAATTAAATATTTAATCATTTTGATTTATTATATTATTTATCAAATTTAGTAAGAGGCATTCAGTTAACAGAGTTAAACTTTATTGCATCACAATCACTGATCGGTTCTAACGATTGTATTTTAGTAATTAAGGTTCAATGTTCCTGAAAATGTATTTCGATTTTTTGAAGCAAAGAAATTTGTATCTCAAAAATTATCATTTATATGCTACAATTTACTGTGGAAAGCCACGAAATAAAAAAGTTATTAAAATAATTCAAGGATAAATTTAATTAAACTGGATTATTAACTGTATAATATATGGAATATTTAGATATAAAATATAAGTTTATGGATCTATAATATAATTGCCTGATATTAAATAATTATAACCTAAAATTCAATCGAGTATAACTTCTATTTATCTACAGAGAAACAACTCTTTAATCTTCCATTTCCTATCTTTTCTCCATTAATTGTCTATTGCATCCGTGCACTGCACAATATTTCTCCCTCTCCATATAGCCAATAACAGCATCCCTTTCATATACATGACCACATTTTGACTTCCATGGTATCTTAATAATGGATCCTAGAAGGGGGCATTTTAATTCTGAATTATCGTTTTTAACGTCTGCGTGATCTGTGTATTTATCCATGATTGCATTCACTGCATCCCTTATTTTTATTCCCTTCAAATTCATTGTCTTATTTGGATTGTTACATATTTCGAACTGTAAACAAATGCTCTTTATAAGATCTTTATGATCGTGTTTTTGAATTTTAAATATTTCTGGAATCAAATCTTCTAAAAATTTTTTTCTTTCTTTCAAAAACTCTTCCATTTCATTCATGGATTATTGAATGAAAAAATTCAATTAAATAAAAAATCGGCATAGAAAGTTGATGTGCAATCTCGGCCATTCATTGATATTGCAAATTTAATAATTACTAGTCGAGTCCGAGATGACTTTAAACTAGAGCAAGAAAGGAAAGCATCTTCATACTGTCTTGCGGTATAATAAACACTTTATAGTACTGAAACTTAATGCCTTCATTAAGAGATCGGTAATCTCTTTCTTAACTCCTTGTGAAAATTTTTATGAATTTGAAAAATAAGGAAGACAGCAGGCTGCGATGGTTTGTAAAACAAGTCTGATGTAGGAGGTAGAGGTGTAATATTTACGACACATAGGAGTCCTGTGTGGCGTTTGGTTTCAAAATTCCGGGTTGTTTAAGAAAGTGTATGTATATGGACACGAAGTCATTCCACTTTGGGTATAAAACATATATGTTGCTCCTAGTTATCGGAGCCTGTCAGGGTATGATTGGGCTTAGCCCTGAATTTAGAGTGATTGGTTGTGTGTTTTTCCGATATTGCCTGGACCAAGTTTCCTCCATCCTACTGGAGTTTTTAGCAGCCCGTTTGACTATATGGTTTTCACCGATCACTCATTAGCTATAGAAATATATTGAAAATAAATTACTTTTTTTTTTAAATAAAAAATAGGTTAAAATAAAAAGATTTTTGTAAGTGATATTTATTAAATTAATGACGAGATTTATTTATAGTCAGGTTAGTTTCATTTGTGTTATTGCTTAAATTAAGCTAACACACCAACTTTGAATACTATTAATGTCTTAAAGGGATCAAAAACAAGTGACTAAATATATTATCATTTGCCCAGTAGATATTATGATTATTCGATGAATATGTCTAATTTAAAATTTGACTTAGTATACAACAATGATGTTTCTTCATATTGATTTTCAAACTATAAATGATTTGATTTCTCAACCGTTACCCAATGACTTATGCAAATATTCATTTTATACAAGTAGCTGACAAATTTGTTTTGTATTTTAACATTTTCAGCACTCTTTATATTCTTTAATGTTAATTCTAATTCTTTAGTGTTTTCAGCTGAATCTATTTTATTGGAAGTAACAAATTGTGTTCACTATCCAAAGCCTTTGATAAAATTTTTCTTTGCTAATTTATTAAAGAAGAAGCTTTAAAGAATTTATTTAATGTGTAATCTAATAGTTACTCCTTGATTGATTCCGTGTCAAGTCTCTTGTCTACACCCGATGATCTGTGTACTAAGTTCAAGACTCACATAGTTGTCCGCCTCTTCGATAAGAAAGAGCTTTATACAGGTAATTGAAAATAATATAAAACCACCTTCTAGATATCGACTATCCGAACAAAAATTCAATTCAAAACAATCCACTTTTTAAATCACTCTTCTCCTTCTAAGAATATAATAGAATTTAATAAACGAGAAGAACTTGAACTTGTCTCGTGGAAGTTTTAAGATTCTTTTGAATATACACTCTCCTTAGGCGCAAAAAAAAATTAGTCTTCTAGTCAGAGATGACTCTGAACTAGATCAAAAACAAAAAAAGACATCTTCATGCTGTCTTGCGATATAATATGCACCTTATTGTTCAGAATATTGGATATTCCTTTAAGGTTTTTCTATCATACGTAGAGTTGCTTGGCAATAAGGTTTTCATCGATAATTCAGGGCAGAGTCAGTCATATTTAAGTGATTGTCAGGATAAGTCACACGCTAATTTTTTTGAAACCAATAACAGTTTATATCAGAAAAACGGGAAGGTAGGATCGGAAGACTGACATAGATATAAAATACCCTGTTCAAGCTCAAAAGAATGGGGTTAGGATTTGTGTTCAAGACCTTAGTAGGTGTTTTAAAGTCTCTAAATCTTTGTTTTTGGCTAAGAAAGATTGAAGTATTCTAGTATATCAGTTCTTGATTACAAAAAAAAATCAATGCTATTTATTCAGGTAATCCATAAAGATGACAGATTCATTTTAAGAACTGGATAATTAAAATGGATGAAAATATTAAAATTTCTTAAATAAGGGAATAGTATATGCATGAATTTAAGGTTTTCATTAATTTTCTTTACAGGATTCTCTTAGTTCTGATAGGAAGAAGGTTTAAATGAATAAGATATACGTGATAGAATTGATAAATCAAATTCAGTTGAAAAGAAAGACATCTAAATAAAATCGAGCTCTTTAAAAAGAACCTTACTTATATACTATATAACAGTAGATTATTTATAATAATTGAATGTGAATCTGTGGCTGCATGATAGGTTGTTATAGAATTGGTATTAAGGATCATACTAACCTTGCGTTAAATAGATATTAAATGATACAGTCCTTCCTTGATGAATTAAGATGGCATTGATTATGATCAGTAAGGATACGATAAATACCTTTAATCAAATGATATATGTATAATATTCACCTGATTAATAATTTAGTGAAAGGATACGATAATACCTTTAATCAAATGATATATTTATACGACAATACCTTTAATCAAATGATATATTTATACGATAATACCTTTAATCAAATGATTTATATATAATATTCACCTGATTAATAACTTAGTGAAATCTTAAAAACACTTTTTAACTCTTAATATTTATTTAATCAAAGACAATAAGCATAATTCGTTAGAGAAATGCTTCGCTTTAATTACAGAACCATTATTAAATCCCTTAAATTCTTGGAGCTTTCTTGCAAATAAATCAAGTCTTTTCTATTTTTCTTCTCCATTTTCTTCCAAATTACAAACTTTATCTTAAATGGAGAGACATCTGGGAACTCGTCTAGTTCTTCTTCATTCTTGGTAAAGAAAACGTAAGTGTCTGAAGTGTTGAGATGGAACTTAACCATAAAATCCAGAGTCTCATCGTCTGGAACTAGCTCTATGATTTCTCTGTTCTTATAAATAACTCTATGGTTTGACAAGGTGGTTACAGTTTTATTTGATAATCCCAAAAGAGACAAAATTGAAGACGTTTTGCCGGTCCCGTGTGGCCCGATGAAGAAAATCTTTGGATGAGCTCTCTTGTATCTGGAAAACAAAAAGAAGGAAAGAACGACAACAATGACAGCAACGAGTATTTTGACTAACATGGGGTCAAAAGAAGGATGGTTAAAAAAGGAAAAAGGGGAACTTAAAGAAATAGGGAGATCTTATTGATTAAGGCATTCCTGTCAAAATGATTTGATATTATTGCTGAATCAGATGAAATTTAAATACAATTGCACTTTCATTGATGTTATCATTCTTATATTTGAATTCCAGTCTTTATCATTCTTATCTTTGAATTCCAGTCTTTATATCTCTTGTATTTGAATTCCCGCCTTTATATCTCGCCTTTTAATATTCACAATCCTTAAATTTTCATCTTTAAATTTCCAGCCTTTCTATTTTATTCCTCTAATTTAAAATCCCATGGAAGCTCTTGAATATATTTTAGAGAATCTCAAATTCCTTTCGGAAGACAAATTCTTGGAATTTTATAAAAATAATTTTGACAAAATCGTTGATAAAGTCAATCCAGAACAGCTTCAGGAAGTCATAATCAAAAACAAGCCAGGTCTTATTTATTTGGCTCCTTTTCTTCTTGCTTCGTTGAATTCCTTCAACAGGTTCAAAGAGATGCACGATCTAATCCAAACAATCCCCCTTGATAAAATTTCATGTGAAGTTGATTATTTCTATAGCAAGATAATTAAGTATTATTACAATTCAAGTAAATATCTAGGATTGAACTGTGATGTTTTCTACAAGCTCCTTGTCATAGCCAGGGAGTTCCGCAACAAGCATTGCATTAGCGTCTTAGTTAATTCACTCCTGGATCTTCAAATAAACAACAACATCTATGAAACAATACAAGAGAATATCTACGGAGAGGAAAGAAGTTTATATAATTTTTATTTGGGATTTATTAATCTAACAAAGGGAGATTACAAAAGAGCTTTGGAACACTTTGATGAGTCAGACATATTGAACAAGAACCCTAAGCTGAAGAGTTTACTTCCAAAATACATCATAGTAACAAGGATTCTATTGTCGGACTACGATGTCTTCTATCCCTTTAAGGAGTCTCTTATACCCTACTTCGCTTTGATAGGAGCAGTTAAGAGGGGAGACATGAAGGATTTCAATCAGATTCTAACAGACTATAAGGAGGAGTTCTTTTCTTCCCAGCTTTACTTTATAATTTCCAGAGCTAAGACAAATCTAAACAAGGAAGGATTAAGGAAGATAACAACCAGTTGTTCAAGGATCAGAGTCAGTGATATCTGCTCTATTTTGAAATACAATGCAAACTTCCTTCTCCACAAGTCAATTGCTGAGAAAAGCATAAAGGGATATGTTAAGGACAACATATTTTATAGCTTGAGTGATCAGGTACAGGAGTACAGGAATGATGGGAGTTTGAGACACACAATCGAAGTTAGGAAGAACATTCAAAAGATAATGAAATATCCAGAGATAATCCCATTGACTTACGACAAAGTGTTAGAGGAGCAGAACAACGTCCAATTATGAAATATTAATAAATGTTTACAGAAAACAATGCTACTTGTATTTTAGTTTTAATTAGAACATTCCTCTTTTATATAATCTAAACTAGAATATGTGTCTTTTTATCCTTCAGACCTAAAAATGAATGCTTATAGGTGAGCAAAGCTGTTCTAATATTCATTAGTATTAGACCTTATGTATTTAACTGTTGTAATATATTCAAACTAAAATTAATTTATTTTCTGCATAAAAATAAGAAATGAATCTGGGAAACATCCCATAAATCATTCCAAGTCTAATCATAAAAATGTTAGAGGTTTGATCAATCATGCCTCGTATATCATACGGGAACAGCATGGATAAAAAAGGAGTTGTTCGAAAGAGTGGTCTTAGGATTTGTTCTAAATAAAAATGAGGTTAAAACTTCCTCCTTGGAGGCACAGATTCTTCCAGTTGATTCAATCTTTATTTATTGGTATGTTGGATCCGGTGAGAGACTACCATTAAACAACTAATTCAGTTACCAACCCTCAACGGGGTATGATGGGTGTGATAAACCAGAGTTAATGGTGAGATAGAAAATTTTTAGAAGAACGATTTAATTTTTGAAGCCAATAATAATATATTCTTTCTACCAAAAGTTCTCTTTAGTTTCATATCTTTGAATGTCGAGAATGGATCAAAAGCATAACATTTTTAAGAGCATTTAATCATTGGCTTTTGTGTCGTATCAGCAATCTTATTAAAGGATATTTAAATAATGCTGACTAATCAAATTAGACATTTAATAAGGTCTTTCCCTTTTACTTATTTGGGACTTAATTTGATTGACTACATAATATAAAAAAGAAACTGAAATAGAAAGTATTTAATCTTTTTAATATTCTTTGCATTGTGGCTTATAGCTAAGTATTCCAGTGAGACCTTTAATTAAATGCTTTATGCAATACTAACTATTTACTTAGATTCTCTTCAATTATAGATTTAAAAAACCATCAAAAACGGACCATCATCAATATCGATCCTTTGTCCATCGATCATAATGGAAATGTTACTTGGATTTGTGAGTTCATTACAGTCACAATGCTTTCTTTCAGAATTATCAGGTACAGGGTTCATCATGCAAGAGTCAGAACACTCATATGTAGGTGGGCTGTATGAGGGTGGTGGTGATGGTTTAAAAGTGGCTGGCGCTGGTGGACTATACGATGCTGGTTCAAATGGACTGTAACAGGGTTGTGCAGGCGGACTGTATGAGGGTGGTGGTGACGGTTTAAAAGTGGCTGGCGCTGGTGGACTATACGAGGATGGTTCAAATGGACTGTAGCAGGGTTGTGCAGGCGGACTGTATGAGGGTGGTGGTGACGGTTTAAAAGTGGCTGGCGCTGGTGGACTATACGAGGATGGTTCAAATGGACTGTAACAGTGTTGTGCAGGTGGACTATAAGAGGGTTGACTGTGAGAGGGTGGTGGTGATGGTTTAAAAGAGACTGGTGCTGGTGGACTGTAAGACGGTTGTGAAGGCGGGGCCTGCTGATAGACAACTGGAGGGGCACAATGCTGTTGAGGAATGCTTGGTTGATGTCTGGGGGGAATAGACTGCATAGTATGCTGACCTGTTAGAGGGAAAGGTGTTTGTTGAGGGGCACAGCTTAAACCTTGATTAAAATTGGGTTGTGCATTGCTCTGAACTGGATTAACTTGAATCTTTGGTTGCGGTATTTGTACTACGCTAGGGGGTGGTGAACAGTTTTGATTTGATGCAATAGGCATTTGTCGTGGAGGAGCAGTCTGAGGGGGATTGGTTTGAATTGGATAGAATTGACTAGGTACACCTTGTAAAGGGTGATTATTAAAATTGCTAGGTTGATAAGAACTTTGAGCTGGTTGGCAATCTTGGCTTTGGATGCCAGGATTGTATCCGTTGTAAGGGATTGGAGCGCTGGCACAGCCTTGGGTTGCAGATGCAAGAGCCTCCAAAATCGACAAGAAGATAAATAGCATAAAGTATATTAAAAATTTGTTTAAATACACAATTTCAAACCTAGTTTCAAAAATCAATGAAAATATCAAAATCTGAAAGTCCAATTTAGTTTCAAATCAAAATTTTAATTGGTTGAAAATGGCTATTAATTAAAACTTTGATCAAAAAAGGAAGAATACGACATAAATGTCAGATTTCAGAACGGAAAAGAATGTATGAGCAAGTAAAAAACCATATCCGTGATTGACGGTGATTTATATGAAACCTAAAGTTAAGCACAACAATTCGTAATAAAATTTCAAAACTGTTATTTTATTTTAAAAAAATGATTGTTCAAATTTTACTCACAGATTTCTATTTTTTGCCCTGATAATTTGTTGTAAATCACTGTTTCCTCCAATAAATTTTCCATTCATAAAAATCATTGGATAAGTTAAATGCTTTAATTCCTTTTTGATTTCAGAAACAAGCTCCTGGCACTCTGTGTACTCCAGCTTTTCAAAAGGAATTTTGTTACTTTCGAGAGTAAGAACAGCTTCAACGCAATACGGACATCCCTCTTTGGATATCAAAAGCGTGGGTGTGTTTTGAAGATATTTCAAGATCACTTTAGAAAGGATAGACGGGGACATTGAAGGGAACCATTTAGTAGAAATAAATCAAGGATGAAGCACAACACAATTTTTAAATAAGAAAATGTATTTAAAGAAGCAATTTGCACAAAGCACAACAAAATTTTTAAATAAAAAAACAGTTTAATAAATATTATTATTGACAGGCATTTTAAGTTTTTAAGGCTAATTTACTTCTTGAAATTTTTCGTTTTATTGGCGCTTTGCTTTTTCTCTCCAAAATGCATAAATACTGCATAAAATAAGTTTACAAACTGTAACTGAATCGAACAGATTTTAAATTAGTTGGATTGGTTAGGCGGGAGCAGCATGGATAAAAAAGATGTTGTTCGAAAGAGTGGGCTCAAAACCTATTCCAAGTGCTCTAGCAGAAAGCTTTGACCTCCTGCAGAGGCACATATGCCTTCAGTTAAATAAATTTCATTTTTTTTTGTTAGGTGGTAATATTCCTAAGAAGCTGTCAAAAGATTTAAAAACTTGATTGACGGCTGAAAATTTTTCAGTCAGAAATGAATCCTAAGGAGACATGGCAAAGCCGGTCAGACAAGTTTTTTTTTCACTGATGCCTTCCCCTGTCATTTTATTTATTTTCTGAAAAATTTTTCTCCCCAATGCCTATGAAGACTGAGCTTATAAACGGAAGAGAACTGAAAGTTGGATCTATTTTTATTCCAGCAGATGAACCAAATTCCTTATACAAGGTGACTGATATTACTAATGCCAAGCCAGGTAAGCATGGATCTGCCAAGAGTATTGTCAGTGCTAAGAATATCAAGACTGGAAAAACTTACTTAAACACTTTTTTAGATTCAAGTGAGAGAATCACTTTGATCCAAGATTTTGGTTACAAGCATGAAATTGTTTATGCAAAAAATGGGACTGATATTTTAGTAGACATCGAGGCTGACAGATACATTTATGTTCAGTCATTCATCCCCGACGATAGGGAACTTTTGGAATCTCAATTCCAAACCTTCTTTGTCAACGGCAAACTCCAAGTCACCAACGAGCAAGATTCTCCCCTTGTCATCAAGTTGTCTGAGCATTCGAACGAAACGCTCATTTTCTGGGAGCTGCTTTATATTCACCCGAATGATTTGCAGAAGGCTGGAATCCTTAACTATACCGGTTAAGTCAAGCTATCTTTCTGAATATTTTAATTTCTTAAGCAAATAAATATTTATTAATTCATTTTCTGTCAAAATCAAGCCAAGGTTAATTTTGTTTTCTTTCCATGCATGAAAAAGGGAAACTCATTTTTATATCATTTCTTGAAATTCAATACTGAAATGAATATGTAAGAAAGCAAAACTGAAGGAGCTTGAAGCATGCTATGGTAAAGCGGGTAGATAGATTTGGCTTGACAATGACGAGGGAAATATCACTTGCCATGTGTTTAATCTTAATGTCTTTCCTTTATTTATTTATAGTTGGATTCAAGGCTAAAAATAAATAACTGAAGAAATTAGAAAGAATTTGTTTGTCATTGTCCTTCTTCACTATTATAAAGGCATTAATGAGCATATATGGTATTGTCAGAAAAGATACTTTGGAAGCAAAATTCAGAAAGCTTTTATTCAATGGAATAGCTGTTGATCCAATTTCTCATAGCCGTTCAATCATAGCTACAATTGTCTTTGATTATTTCATAAAGGGTTTGAAATTATGATTGATATCAATGCTGTTATTGTATTGGCTGTTTCTGATACATCTTTAGAATAAAGTATGAATATAAATCTTATTTGATGAATGTATCAGGTAACAATGAAGTTCCTCTTGATACATTTGTTTATTGGTGAATCCAGGGGATTTTAAAGGAAAGCTCAGCAATGGGAATCGTTTTCGGATGGAACAGGGCTTGTATAGATAGTGATTGGATGATTTATTTGGCTGTGTTTGATATTATCATTTCATTCACCCTTTGTTACTTAATTTATTTAGAATCTACATCGCTTATAAGGAAAAGAATCTTAACCAATCAACTATATAATCATAAATAAACAGAACATCACCAAGTTAAATTATTCGTGCATACCAATAATGAGACAACCACAACCAATCTTCAATATGTATATAACTTCGCCTTAAATGATCTTGCTTGAGACCTGTAGGCATATTTGTTTTTTGATTTTACGATAAGATGTATCACATATTTACAGCATCATGCATATAATCAAACCCTTTTATGACTATTTTGTTGAGAATTTGATTTCATGATTCATTTCAAATAATAGCCAAGATTTTTTATCTAAACATATATAAATAATTTTGTAATTTTTAATTATATAGTAAAAATGACCGGATAACTTCAACTACGCTACAGTCCTAAAGGATAATCAAATACAGTGCCAAGGCAAGAAACAG
>JAWNLH010001199.1:0-14597 GCA_035042485.1 Drosophila cyrtoloma | reverse complement strand
GACACCCGAAAATATTCTAGGGAAACGTCAAAATCCGAATATCATTGAAATTGACAATTTAAAATTAAAATCAAATAAATTGAAAGGATTTGATTGGGTCAGCCTAGCGGAATCTAAAGCTATCTTGAATCGAAAAGGTCGCCGCTAAATGCTCTACCGGTTATTAATTTGGTTAAATCTGTTAAATTCATTGGTCTAAGATTTACAAAATCAGTTAATTAAATGTTGGTATCTATTTTATTATTCTATTGAAAAATTTTACATATTAGCCAATTTAATATGTACAGCACTTATAAAAGTTTTTATTTTAAATGAAGATTAATATTTTTTACAGTTTTTTTTATTGTCTACACGGGTACCCTAAATAAATATTCGTTTTAAATTCCTAGTTTATTTAATATATTTGCACTAATCGAAATTGGCAGTATTAGTTGCATTTATTTTCAAGGATAATCTATTTTGGCGTGAAATAAAATTCCGTTCAAGAAGTTATACCCCCGCGTTTATGATTTTTGATTTGCATTGTATGGTCGGAGTTAAACTTTTCAAAAGGGTGGGCTATACTGTTTTTTGAAGGCGTCTGTCTCACCGGTATAGGTTGCTTGAATCCACAGGGCCGAGCAGCTTTGTTGAACAACTTTCTAGAGCTTCTGTCTGTACAGGCGAATGACAAAAGACTATTAAACGATTTTCTAAATGGTAGGCGCTGTTGATGTCTCTATAAATAATAGGACAATCAATAAGAAGTGTACCAACCGTGACAAAAGACTTTTTGAAAATATTAGCTGTGCAAATATGCTCGACGAAAGCCGTCGAGTCTTGCTTAAAATGAAGGTTATGCGGTGTTTCTGTACTTGGTAGAAAAACTTAAAAGAATAAATAATCTTGGTATGATCCAAAACAAAGCTTTAAACGCATTTTTTAAGAATTTTGATTCAAAGATTTGTTTAAAATTTTCCTTTCGTTCAAAATTGAACTTTTCAAGAAGAAGAAAATTTTTTAAATTAAGTGACAGTTTGATATTAAATAAAAATTTAAGATAGTAACTGAATAGATAAAATAAAAACATTTAATTGCCAGAACGCCACAGCCTCTCCATAAAATAAAACCCTGAAAAAAGGGGATGTGGGGCCGTATGATTGCATGCGTGTGCGGGCAGCATATGCACATGTAAACAAGGGCTTTCCCAAAGCTCGAAAGAGTGGGCTTAGGATTTGTGTTAAGTGCTCAGGACTTCGGCAGGGGGTTAAAACGTCCCCCTGTAGAGGCATAAGCTCTCCTAGTTAATAAATCTCGTTTTTTTTCAAGAAATTGTAGCAAATGAAAATGTCGAGATTCGAGTAGATACAAGAATTTAGACAGACATCAAAATACAAAATGATAGGCCAAATATCTTCTTACACGATAAAAGGAAAAATGAAATAACTCTGATCGAGGTTGGAATCACGAATCTTGGCCTATTAATTCAAGTTGAAAATGAAAAAAACTAGAAAGTACGATTTAATAGAAAATGAATTATCATTGATTTACAGGTACAAAGTGAACATAATTGCGTATCAAATGATCTGGTATCGAAATACCACAACAAACATAGTAAAAAGATAGGAATTGAGCCAAAAGTCGAACCATACATCCAGTCCATTATACTCAAGAAGACTCTGGTATCTGTTTAATTTGAAAGACAACGGGCATCGAAGAGGAGGACAACCACGTGAGTCTTGAGCAGTTAGTGATCAGATAATCGGGGGTACATAAGAGACTTTACAAGGAATCAATAAAAGAGCAATTGATAATTATTAGATTACCCATTAAATAAACTCTTCTATCAAAAGGGAAATTTCATTTTTGGGAGTAATAATTGAAAATTTTTAACCAGTTTCTTTTATCAATAATGGCCTAAACAACGCACAAAATATTTATAGAACGAATTGAAGTAACACAAAAATGCAGACTAAGTATCGTAAATTACAAATATTGTATAGAAGAAAATCTATAAACAAATTACTTCATAAATAAAAAATTTTACAAAGTTCTATTTCAATTTCAAATTTTAAAATACTTTTGAAATCATTCAGTATCATTTAGCCAATTAGATAGGCTTCTGCTGGGCAGAATCTGTCGTGAGACGGATGACTGTAGCCTTTTCGTGGCTGCCCGGATAAGTAGCACACTTATGTGTGTGAAACTAATAACTGTTTATATCAGAACGTCACAGCAGACTCATAAAAAGAAAAACCCGAAAAAAGAGGAGGTGGGGCCGGATGGTATACAAGCGTGTGCGCGGGAGCGGCATAGATAAAAAGGGGCTTGCCCAAAGCTCGAAAGAGTGGGCTTGGGATTTGTTCCAAGTGCCCAGGACCTCAGTAGGAGATTTAGAATTTCCTCCTATAGAGGCACAGGCGCTTCTAGTTGTTTTCTTTTCTTTTAGATAGGCTTCTGGAGGATTTAAAGTTTTTAATGTAATAATAATTTTAAATTACGGATACATTTTCTTCAGTTCTTTCTTTATTTTCCATAGGAACACAGTAAGATCGTTGCCAGTCCTGATATTCTTAATTAAGACAATCTGTTAACAATCGAACGTCCAGTATTTATATTCTCCAATGGAGCACCAAATTGGCCATCTTTGAATGTTTCCTACCTTTGATTTACTATTTGAAGATATTACAAGCAGGAAATAATTAAAAAAAATAATTTTTTACAAAATATTCAACAGTTTATTTCAAAGTATGCATCCTTTATTTATTTATTTCTGCCTGCAAAAAACGTCTTTTTTCCCACTTGAAACTACAGCCACATCACAAAAAAGCACAAAAATTATACCATTAATGAAAATCAATGATTTTAGTCAGTCCGAGATGACTTTAAATTAGAGCAAGAAAGGAAAGCATCTCAATACCGTCTTGCGGTATAATAAACACTTTATAATGCTGAAACTTGGTGTTTCCATTAAGAGATTGACAATCCCTTTCTCAACTCCTTTTGAAAATTTTTATAAATTTGAAAAATAAGGAAGATAGCAGGCTGAAGTTGTCTGTAAAAAAAGTCTGTTGTAGGAGATAGAGATGTAATGCTTACGACACATAGGAGTCCTGTGTAGTGTTTGGTTTCAAAATGCCGGGTGGTTTAAGAAAGTGTTTATATATGGAGACAAAGCCATTCCACTTTGGTATAAAACATATATGTTGCTCCTAGTTATCGAAGTCCACCAGGGTATGATAGGGCTTAGCCCTGAATTTAAAGTGATCCGTTGAGTGTTTTTTCGATCTTCCATGGCCAGGGCCAAGTTTCCTCCATCCAATATTAGTTTTTAACAACCTGTTTGACAATAAGGTTTTCACCGATCACTCACTAGCTATAGAAATATAGTGAAAATAAATTCCTTTTTTTCAATGATTTTAGCTATTGAATTTTCTGCAAATTTTTAATAAAAAAATTTCTCAGTTATTTTACCCATGAAAATTTTCTCATTATTCACCGTGCATCAAATTTTTATTCTTTTAATGCACTCGAATGCTGATCGTCCTGTCCTAGCAAAGAAATAAATCTTTGGAACTGGATACTTCTCTCAAGAAATGGAAAAGAACATAATAGATCATTACCTTCCCAAAGCTAGGGGGTGTTATTTAGCCAACCATAAGGTGGATTTCCCCAATGGCACTTTTTTCAGAATTCTATTTATAGTCTTAACGAATATTCACTCAAAAAGGATGGAATCTTTTCAATACAATAATTTTATTCGTCTGTTTAATGCAATTGACGATGGAAGATTTGATCAGAAATTGTTTTTATTTCTTAAATATGACATTATTAAGAATATCCAGGAACTTAAAAATTATAATCTCAACTTTGAACAGCCTGAAGCTTTCGATATAGGGGGTGACGTTGAATATATTTCAAAAACAAGCGTTTACAAATTTATTTTGTCACTTTCATTGTATGATATAAATGAAATGAACCTTGATGAAAAACAATTATCTGATGTTATAAATGGATTAACTAAATTTGTTGAGCAATTGAAGAAGTTAAAAAAAGAAACCAACAATTACTTACAAGACAAAGCCATGGCACACAAGAACTTAAAAAACATGAACGAGTGTATTTCAAAATCCAAAATTTTCATTAATAATATTTCCCTTTTTGGTAAGCTTTTCGAAATCATGAAGCTTATTTGCGAATCCTTGAAATCAAATAAGTCTAAGAAAAACAAAGAAATCTTAGCTTCTAGGATAAATTTATTGTACAGCCGTAGCACTTTAAAGCTCTTAAAGTTTGCTATGAGCAAGGATGAGAATCTTTTGCATGAGTTCGAATCCTATTTAGAAAAGAAATCAAAAGAGTTGGTTGAATATTATGTGAAATTAAATCAATGTGACACCGTGATTAATTTAATCAAATTAATTGATTTTTTACAGGGGGAAAGACGTAGGTATCCATTTACTGAACTAGAAAGTCAAATATTCTACGAATTACAAAGGGTCGGTCTGTTTGCTGAAACGTATATTAAAACTAGACAATGGAAACTTTCAGAAATAAAAAAGTGGCCCAAGCTGAGTAGAAAACCAAAAAAACCTTCTCGAATTTGGAAAATTAAGCGCAGAGTCAAAAAAAATCAAAGAAAAGCACAGGTGAAGGAAAAATTGAGACATGGTAAGAGTTTTGATTTCGACTCTCTTTTAAAATTTGTTCGAAAAGAATCTGGTGTGTTTAAGTCCTCTAAAAAAAGCAAGGATAATCTTGGTTCGACATTCCTTAATAATGTACCTTTCACCAAAAAAACAGAAATCAGAAAAAATGCACCTGGTCGTATTATTAAACCTTCCAATAAGATCTTAAATCAGAATCCCATACATTATAAGAATTTGCCGAAATCTCAAATATTAAACAAGGAGTCAAAGTCTTGTAAAATCAACAAAAAGTCTTGTAAAATCATTTCTTCGTCTTCAAATGATCAGGTTGAACGTTCTCAAGGAGTTTTCGAGAATCCTGACACTGTTCCAGGAATACATCACAATTCGAATAGTGGCGATAACTCGCAGATTAATAAAGAACCACCGGCAACCAATTCCGTCCAGTATCACCAGATTGATAATTACAGTCACATTTCGAAGAGATTGAAAGGGTTTAAGCTAGGGGGTGCATTCTAAAACCACCAGGAACCCAAATTTTGCTGTTAGAAATGCACCACTGACATTAATTTAATTTACTAAATTCATGGGTTTTCCAGAATCAGTTATTTAAATATAGGTCTTCATTTTTTTATTATATTGCAAATTTTTACTAATTAGCCAATTTTGTATGTACTGTATTTATACAAATTTTGTTGTAAATGAAAGTTAATCATTTTTACAGTTATTCTTGTTTCATGGTTTAGATGAGTGTCCGGAAGAAACATTCGTTATAAATTCATAGCTTATATATTCTATTCGGGAGGAGTTAGATTAGCAAGAATAGTTGCCTTTATATTCAAGAATAATCCATTTTGGAATAAAACAAAGTCTAAAAATGTATTTGACACATGATAATTTTCTTACTGTTCGATTAGGATCTTCCATCTCCAATATTACATTCTATTTTTATACAATAATATGATACAATTGGTTGGTGACTAAACATTCATATCTAATGGATGCAAGAATAATTACAGATTAGGTATCAATGCGTATTATATTCTTCCAAATCAGAAATTAACTTTGCCATTTAGACATTACTAATTTTTACCTTAACCATAAAAAACAGGAGATCTATTAACTAGAAGCACCGTGTCTCGACAGGTGGAAATATTTCAACTTCTACTGAGGTCTTGAAAACTCATCACAAATGCTAAGCCCACTCTCTCGAGTTCGGGCTAGCCATTTTTACAATTCTGCCTCTACACCTCCCCCTTTCGTATTTTTATGAAGAGACCGTGAAGTTCTGGCAATTAAATGTTTTTAGTTTATCCTTTCAGTTGCTATCCTAAAATTTTATTTAATATCAAACTGTTACATAATTTAAAAATTTTTCTTTTTTTTTTGAAAAGTTCAATTCTGTGCAAAAAGAAAATTGAAAGCTTTGTTTTGGATCATGCCAAGATTATTTCATCTTTTAACTTCTTCCAACAAGTACAGAAACACCGTATAACCATCTTTTAACCAAGACTCGACGCTTTCGTCTTGCATAATAGCTGAGCTAATATTTTCAAAAAGTCTTTTGTTACGGTTGGTACAGTTCTTATTGATTGTCATATTACGTATAGAGACATCAACAGTGCCTACCATTTAGAAAATCGTTTAATAGTCTTTTGTCATTCGCCTGTACAGACAGAAGCTCTAGAAAGTTGTTTAACAAAGCTGCTCGACCCCGTAGATTCGAACAGCCCATACCGGGGAGGCAGACGACCTCCAAAAGCAATATAGTTCAGTCTTTTGAAAAATTTAACTCCGACCATACACTGCAAATTGGAAATTCTAAAAATGGGGTTACCATTTGACATCTTTGACGCTTCATTTACTGGGCAGAATCCGTCGTGAGACGGATGACTGTAGCCTTTACGTGGTTGCCCAGATAAGTAACACACATATGTGTGTGAAACTAATAACAGTTTATATCAGAACGTTACGTCACAGCAGACTCATAAAAAGAAAACCCCGAAAAAAGGGGAGGTGCGGCCGGATGATGATCGAAAGGATCAACATGCGGGAGCGGCATGTATAAAAAAGGGGCTTGCCCGAAGCTCGAAAGAGTGGGCTTAGGATTTGTTCCAAGTGCCCAGGACCTCAGTAGGAGGTTTAGAATTTCCTCCTATAGAGGCACAGGCGCTTCTAGTTGAATAAATTTCGTTTTTTTTTTACGCTTCATTTACTTCAATAGTATTATCCGATTACATGCCAATATCTGAATTATGTGCCTTCAATCATGCTTTGTCTTTCAATAACCGTTTCTTTCGCTGCGAATTTGCCAACCTGTTTCTCAATTATTTCAACTTTTTCTAAATCTGATGTTACTAATGCATTATTCCTTAAATCCATTTTAGGTGATTTATGAGTTATAGTCAATGGAATACATTCAACTGCACAAGTCTGTACAACAAACCTGTAATCACATCAGATGACCTCGATGTGTAACTCTTGTATGTGTAGGAGAGTTTTTTGTTTGTATGGTTTCAAAACCTAAGACGATTAATGAAAATCTTTATGCATATGGGCATAAAATCATTTTACCTTTAATTGAAATTAAGTCTAAATAACAACTATCCAAGGTTATGATCGAGATTTAGAATCTTCAGCTGAATGTTACTCCCTTCTAGTGGAAATGGCCAAACAGAGTCTGTTTTGAGACATATAACTGTAACATATACATGAATTAGTAACACGCTTATACGCGTGAAACCAATTACAGTATATACTAGAAGTCACAGCCTCCTTAAGAAAGACAACCCCGTAAAAAGGGGCGGTGAGTGACATATCGACATATAAAAGGGCTGCTCAGAAAGACAGGGTTTAATATTATTTTCCACAGGTGCTTCCAGTTGTTTCGCTTCATTGCATAAAGTTCAATTAAATATTTGATGAAATCATTCATGCATGGTCCAGAGTGATTTAAATTAATTCTAACCTGGAAGCAGTATGATACCAGAGGCATAAAAATATAAATCATGTAACCAGGCAGAGGAGAAACAAATAAAAAGGCTTTAAAGAAAATCTTAGAATACAGTGATATGCCCAAACGAAATAAAATCACAGCATCATAGTTTATTTCCAATAAAATACAAAAGCAGTAAGAATTTATTTAATGGGTAATCTAATAGTTATTCTTTGATTGATTCCGTGTCAAGTCTCTTGTCTACACCCGATAATCTGTGCACTAACTGGTCAAGACTCAGAAAAGCAGCAATAAATTTATTTTCTTCTAAAAACAAGAAATACAACGGTGATAACAAGCAAAGTGAAAAGAGTCTTGTAGCTGAATTTAGTCACAAATCCATCAAGAACATCAGCAAACATCTCAGAAACGATCCTTAGATACTTCAGTCCAGAGAGTCCGTCATCAATGACACAGGCCCATTGTCCACATTGCCCTTCCATCCCGGGCACCCTAGTGCTGGATCACACTTGTTCAACAAATACAATCTTTTTGCTTCTTCCACCAAAACTCTTGTTTCTTCCTTTCTCAATCTAATTTTATGCGAGATGTCAATTTTTGTGAAGTAAAATAAATAAACCAGAAAATACAGCAGAATTGAAACGAAAAGCAAATTAGAAATGAAATGAACCAGTCCGATCAAAAAAGGAAAGTTTAGTTTTGGGAATGTAAATTGAATACGTGTACTCGGAGTCTTGACGACATCCTTTGTTACCTTTACTGGTTCTTCTTCTGTGCTTCTAGTTATATTTTCTATTGACTGTGCTTCTGGTAAAAGCAATGCTGAAAGTTCTTGATTCTTTTTTAAATAACGGTATTCCTGTTTAATTTTTCTTCTTTTTAATTCTGGCCATTCTAAGCTGTTTTCAAGATCCAAGGGAACAGCCATGGGCTTTGAAACAAGGGAATAGAAAATATTGAAGATTTATCAACAAACTGTCATTGAGAATGTTTATGTTCATTTACAAATAAAATCAAAATGTATAAATATAAATATTTATTAGAAGAATGGAAGATAAGGCTTCTCAGCAACCTCGATGGGGGTGTTGTTGGCTAAGACAATACTGAAAGCCGGTCTTGGACCTTGAACTTGTCTCTTCTCTGCAATGACCTTAACACCTGTCTTAGCAGCCTCGACTAACTTCTGCGAGTGAATTCTCTGCTTAGCCTTCATGTCATCGAGTGACTTGCTCAGTCTAAGATGCTCTGGTCTAATGTGCATTGATCTTTCAATGTACTTCCCGCCAACTCTTCTGTAAAAAATTACACCATAAGAATTTGGATTCACATTAAAAACAATTCCTGTCTTCCCATAGAAATATTTGTGGGGCATTCCCTTGACTATAGCGGAATCAATCTTGCAATCAACGTAGTCTCCAACTTTAAATTTCTGCAAAATCTTTGTAAGTGTTGGCATTCCTTTCTCACCCTTGTCCTTTCTTAAAAGCTGTCTGGTGCCTCTTCTAAAACCGTTACTTCTCATTGGGGCTTTGAAAACTTTTCTTTTTTCTGAGATTTAAAACTTTTTAAAAAATTTTATTTTTAATCCCAATGGGCAGCGTCAAGCGTGATAGGAAAATAGCAACAACGCCAAGGAATCCATGGGAAAGGGAGAGACTTGTTAAGTAACTTCAGTTAGTCGGAATCCACGGACTCAAGAACAAGACAGAACTTTGGACTACTGTTACTAGAGAAAGGGAAGATAAGAAAAGAGCCAGGACTCTTCTTATTAACACCGATAAGGAACAATTCATTATTCATGGAAGAGCTCTTCTGAACAGGCTTGTTAAAATGGGTCTCATTTCTTCAGTCGACTTCAACGATGTCGAGGACATCGAGCATTGAACATCGAGTTGGCTGACTACCTTGAAAGGAGATTGCAATTCCAAGTTTTACAAGCAGGCTTAGCCAAAAACATCCATCAGGCAAGATGCATGATCTACAAAAGACAAATCTGTGTCAAAGGACGAGTTGTAACAACCCCATCATTTATCATAAAGGCTGAAGATCAAGGTTTGATTGAAGTGAATCCCATTCTTGCATTGAGAAAGAAATTCAATTCCAAGGAGCCTCAAGAAGAATAAATTTATTTAATTTAATAATATTTAATTTATCAGCTTGTTTATTAACTGTATTTTATTTAATAATTAATTCCTGTATATTTTATTTAATAATTGTTACTGTATTTAATAATTTACTGAATTTTATTTAATAATTTACTGAATTTTATTTAATAATTTACTGAATTTTATTTAATAATTTACTGTATTTTATTTAATAATTGTTACTGTATTTTATTTAATTAATTTTCCTGTATTTAATAATTAACTGTATATAATAATTGTTATTGTATTTAATAATTTACTGAATTTTATTTAATAATTTACTGTATTGTATTTAATAATTGTTATTGTATTTAATAATTGTTACTGTATTTAATCTCACTTTTATTTATTGTTATTTATGAAATAACGGTTTTTTAGAAAAAATCAAGTATTTTTATTTCAAATCCTTTAAATTGACTCATTCATCTAATCAAATATTTGTCCATAATGATATTTTTCTAAATTAACTTCTCTCGAGTTCAATTAGCTTATCCTCGCTCAGAAATTTCCATTCTTCTTCTCTTTTATCATCTCCAAAGCATTTTCTGCCAACATCTTTTTTACCTGATTTTTAATTAAATCTATTGACCAGGATAATAAAAATTTTTCAATTTTTATTTCAACTAAACGATGAATGTAAATATTTGGGCTTTTGTTCTCACTGTGATCGACTACGTTGCCTTGAATATCCATGAATGGAGAAACCCCATCCTTCGTCATCCGGGTTGTTATGAGTAACTTGAACGTGTCTGCACCGTAATAGCAATTAATGTAAGTCGTTTCGGTAGTGTATAGCTTTTCTTGATCTAAAGACACATTTTCAGGTAACGGTGCCTTGTTAGTGGAATACTCATTGATAAAGAGTGCCTCTTCTCAACAACTTTTTCAACGGCCAGGCAAGCTGTCCGTTGTGTCTAACTTCTTGTGGGTGTCTAGCTTTATTATTCCATTTTCCTGTGTTGAATAACTCGAAACCATTTCAACATTCCCCCTTTTATTCACTGCTAATAAGTATCTCTGTCCCTTTCTGTATTCACTAGGTGTGTACGGCATTTTGAAGATGTATTCTCTTCTTTAGTTGCCATTTCTGAGAGTGGGCTTTTTTTAAATTATTAAAAGAATGAAAAAGGAGGATCTCCTTTAAATAAATAATTTAAAGGCAAAGAGAAGAAGCATCGAAATCTTTAGAAGAAAATTCAAGGGATTTTATGCAACTGATTCTATGGATAGTGTCTTAATAGCTGTTGTACACATTTTAAAAAATCTCCCCTTAATTATTCTGTTAATTCAATAACCTCGTCGGTAACCAATGAATAGGTTCGTGAAAAATATTTCTGATTGCTTTCAAAATATTGAAAGTTTTAAAATACCAATTTAATTATTAAATCACCAATCAAGTTGCTGCCTTTAATAATTAAATCATCAAATCTAAGTTGACGAGTAATAATTCTGAAATATCAATAATAATGACATGCTTGGTGATTATAAGTATACTTCTTCTAATTATGAACAAAGTTTAGGAATAGCATCTTAAGGTTCATTGCTCTGGTATATTAAATATGTTTTGGTTAATTGTCTTCGACAATGTAACATTATTAGAAACAACTGTGGGTATTTATTTAACACTGCTATAATATATTAGCTTAAGAATTCAAGATCCAACTTTGATGATGAACAATTTTGTTTATTGAATTAGTAAAATATTTGATCAATGAATATTTAAATCCGGAATGATAAAACATTCAGTTGGATACAATAAAATGATAGTAGAAGATATACTTGCAGCAGCATTCAAAGGTTTCACTGTCATTTGCCTTAAGATACTCATACACAAAACGATGTATTTTCTCAAACTGCCACTACTTGTGCATAACATCTGTGAAAGCAGCTTGAAACGTATTGCCATCATTTTTGTACATCCAAACTTACTCTGCTATCTTGTGACTGAAAAAAAAAGCGAAATTTATTCAACTAGAAGCGCCTGTGCCTCTATAGGAGGAAAATCTAAATTTCCTACTGAGGTCCTGGGCACTTGGAACAAATCCTAAGCCCACTCTTTCGAGCTTCGGGCAAGCCATTTTTTATCCATGCCGCTCCCGCATGTTGATCCTTTCGATCATCATCCGGCTCCACCTCCCCTTTTTTCGGGGTTTTCTTTATGAGTCGGCTGGCTGTGACGTGACGTTCTGATATAAACTGTTATTAGTTTCACACACATAAGTGTATTACTTATCCAGGCAACCACGAAAAGGCTACAGTCATCCGTCTCACGACAGATTCTGCCCAGTATCTTGTGACTGACTAACTAAGAAACAAAGCTAAGGACTCTTAAGTCAATAGTTGCCTGAATAGTGCAAAGTTATCAGTCCTTAAGATAGTTATCAGTGTATCTTCAAGATCAAGGTCTTTCTTGCTCATTTGATTGTAAGACACAGAATTAATTTTTGGCTGGCCACAAGTAGAAACTGCTATATATATAAAGTGCATGATTACAAGTGCAAAGTGAATATAATTCCATACATAATGACCTGGTAACGAAATACCACAACACGTATAGTAAAGAGATAGGAATTGAGCCTAAAGTCGAAGCGTACATCCAGTCTATTGTACTCAAGAAGACTCTGGAGTCTATTTCATTTGAAAGACGACGAAGTATTAAAGAGGCGATAGCCATGTGAGTCTTGAGCTGTTAGTTCTCAGATCATCGGGTGTAGAAAAGAGACTTGACAAGGAATTGATCAAAGAGTAACTATTAGATTACTTATTAAATAAATTCTTGATATTCTAAAGTGCATGATATATCTAAAAATAGCATAAGGATGCTTTCTTTTCTTAGTCTTGTTTAATTTCAGCTCAGGCAAATACATTTTTAATTAATTGTGTCATTCCAATTAGAAAGATTCTAGAATAAGAGGATTAATTATATGATTGGTTTCTGAACATTGTTGATTTGATATTTAACTATTAATCAGATTTTGAAATCTATGACATGAATAATCTTGACTTTAACATGGCTTTTTCATAAAATGTTTCTAGAACTATTTACGAACTAATTATTTAATAAACCAATTACAACTGTAAGAATCTATCATTAAGCTGCTAAAGTATCTTTCATGCAGATTTTTATTTTCTGAACTTTCCCTACAGAAATTAATATACCTTCAGAAACAACTCATATTTATATACCAAACCAAGTACTGAAAATCAAATCCAGATATTTATGTTCTCGGTTGCAGTATCTTCGTCCCAAAAGTTTTGAGATAATTTAAGAATAGATTTTTCAGACTAAAATGATTTGTATTTTTGTAAAATTGGTATAATATTCAGATATATTAAATTGTTTAAGAAAAGACAAGCCTTTAAGACAATAGATGGAACATCCTCCCACCAAGATTCACAACGGCTAACTGGGTTAAGTTGTTCCAAAGTCAAAGATTCTGAGCTTGGGAGCCAAGGCAATTCGCTAATCATCAAATTAAATGGATTGATCTTTTCAATGACTAATTGAATTTAGTTAATCATTTCTCAATAAATTTCACAAACTTATGCAGTAAGCTTATTTTGTAATGATCTTTATTTACTCTAATCATGAAGATCAATGATATGATTCACATCTTATTTATATAATTTATGGATAATTCGGATTGATGATTCATAAATAATTAATAGATGTTGGACACACTTGTAAGAAATCTTAAATCTAATATCTCTAGCAACCTCTTTTTGCATGTAATCAGCACACTAAAGTGTATGTACTGAGAAGCCACTAGTTAAATAAGTTGAAGCCAAAGATTTGAAGCAATTCCGCTTTGTTGCGGTGAAAAGTAGGATTATATTCATTCCTTTCTTGTTGAAATTCGATTAGAAAAAAGTGAAAATTTTTCAAAAAATGATATTAAAAAAAAGATGCAATTTATTTTCACTACATTGCTATAGCTAGTGAGTGATCGGTGAAAACCTTATTGTCAGACAGGTTGCTAAAAACTTTACTTGCATGGTGAAAATTTGGCATAGGCCAAGGAAGATCAAAAGGCATTCAACGAATCACTCTAAAGTTGGGCCTGGGTCTTATCATATCCTGATGGGCTTCGATAACTGGGAGTACCACATATGTTTTATACGCAAAGTGGAATGACTTTGTGTCCATATATAACCACTTTCTTGAACCACCCGGGATTTTGAAACCAAACGCCACATTGGACGACTACTTATCGTAAATGGTCGAGCAAAAAAAAACGAAACAACTAGAAGCGCCTGTGCCTCAATAGGAGGAAATTCTAAACCTCCTACTGAGGTCCTGGGCACTTGGAACAAATCCTAAACCCACTCTTTCGAGCTTCGGGCAAGCCCTTTTTTATCTATGCCGCTCCTGCACACACGCATGCTATCATCCGGCCCACCTCCCCTTTTTCGGGGTTTTCTTTTTTATGAGTCTGCTGTGACGTGACGTTCTGATATAAACTGTTATTAGTTTCACACACATAAGTGTGTTACTTATCCGGGCAACCACAAAAGGCTACAGTCATCCATCTTACGACAGATTCTGCCCAGAAATGCTCGAGCACAGCTTTACATCTCTACCTCATAAGTAGTGGCTGCAGACTTGTGTTACAGACAACTGCAGCCTGCTGTCTTCCTTATTTTTCAAATTCATAAAATTTTTCACAAGGAGTTAAGAAAGAAATTGCCAATCTCTCAATGGAAACACCAAGTTTCAGCACTATAAAGTGTTCAGTATACCCCAAGATAGGATGAAGATGCATTCCTTTTCAATAAATGAAATAAATTTCATTTTTGATTAATCAAATCTATCGTATACAAACTTTGTATTTTGAGAATATTTATTTATTATATAGTTTTCGTATTTAA
>JAWNLH010001195.1:0-11687 GCA_035042485.1 Drosophila cyrtoloma | reverse complement strand
CATTGCGTATTTGGCTGTGGGTCGGTCTTTTGTTTTTTATATATGTATATGGTTTCTCTTATTTACTAAGTAGGTCGTACATATCTAATTGTTCATGTACCTACATTATAGCTAGTTCTTTACTCACTCTACGTTGATTGTTTTTTTTTTGTTTTAAATGGATGCGATCGTTGGGCCCAATGTTCGTCGACGTAGAGATTACGCTGTTTGAAAAATTATTTAAAACATTGGGAAACTGTGCGCTCGCTAAGCCGCCGGCTTCTCTAGCTTATCGATCGTGAGTTACAATTGTGTTGAAAGGTTTAGCCATTGGCTTCAAACTTTTAACAAACAAAAACAAAGTGTTGTTAAAAAGACTAAGCTCTAGCTTGTAGTCCAAATATATTCAACAAGGTTTAGAACGTGAAATATCCTTGTGTTATTGCTGGACCTACAAAGCTACCAAAAAGCTGATAGCAAAAATTTGGAGACAACGACCTGATTTTTTTGCTCGTGTATCTTTGTTATGAAACCATATAGTGCGTTTAATAAACAACAACACAAATCACGACTACATTAGTGATTCAGTGATAAACAACTATAATTTGAGCAGTCAGCGAAAGGTGCACAAATCAAATAATAAGACAAGTGAAAAAGAAGTTCGCCACATAATCGCCATTTAGTGTGCCTCTGCTTCGCATTGAACTTTTTGAATGCTTTTCGTTCGTCGGTAAATAACGTTGCGTCGGCGATACACAGAAGTCGCTCGTTTTCAGTGCATTTATTCTGTCTGGTTACTTTGTACATTTGGCAGCAATGTTGTGTGTGCGTTAAGCGTAAGCATGAACACAACAACATTCGCGTCCGATGACAGTGTGCCTGCACATATTTCGTTTTATGGGCGCAAGGCGGAATCGAATTATGACGCGCTACAAGACTTGATGTGTTGTGGCCGGGTGTCGCTGATAAGTTCGGTTGATTCGGTTAATGACAGTCTGGAACATCTTGACTACGATGAAGTAGCCAGTAAGTTCAACAGAAACTTTCAGAGGCTGTTTGTAGCAGTGGTATTTCGTTTGAAAAGGCAGCTTGAAATGTTCGAATCGCGTCCCTTATCGTCAAAATGTCGCCATGTTGAATCGGCGGCTGATCGGCCAACTCCTATATATATTGATCGCTCTTATCGACCGCGCTTAGCAGTGCTCAAGCTGCCTACGTTTTTGGTGGTTACGCGGAATATGCAAACTTCATATCCATGCTTAACTCAATTTTTGAAAAAGACACTGAGCTTTGTGACATTGAAACGCTTCAGCACTTGCGGTGGTGTTTACCGGGTTTGGATTTAGACTAAGTATGTTCGCTAGAAATATCAAGTGCAAATTATCGTGCGGCTTTGGACATTCTAAGCAAACGCTTTAACAATAAACGATTAGTTTTCCAATCGCATATCAAGGAGATTATTGGGCTCAAGAAGGTGGATTCGACTTCAGCAGGGAAACTTCGAGGTTTTCGACAAGGTCAACTCGCATATATGCGTGCTTAAGTTATTGCGAAGTGCCCAGGAAATATCTGGCTGCATGGTCATACACATATTACTCCAAAAACTGGATATTACTACTCAGACTTGTTGGGAGGAGTCTGCACCGATGGACCAAATACCCTCAGCTCAAGAATTCTACACATTCTTGGAGAAGTGATGCCAAAAGCTAGATAACCTGGAGCATGTAATGGGATATCATTCCCTCAATTCCCAAGTGGGATAAAACAATCAAAACCCTAACCCCAGTAGATAATTGGCAATAAGTCGGGATTAAAGTGGTGTTGCGTGTGTTTTAATGAGGCAAACATTGCAGAATCAATTGTGCGGGCTCTAATGTGTCCCATTCCATTTTGTCCGATTCAAGTCCTCGAGTTCTTATAGCGGCTGCATCATGTTGCTCCTGATATATCAGTCGATGATATTAAAGCCTACATACAGGCTAAAGTGACATCTACTGGGACAGCAGTTGAAAAATTGTAATTTAATTATAAAAGAGAAATTTGCTATTTTAAAATAATTGTTCCAGCTGAGGTATTTGGCACAATTTGTTGTGCTAATTTCTGGCCGAAAGGCTTAGTCAGATTTTAGCTTTCGTTGCGTACGGTCACACTATAATTTTCGTAGGGGAAAAAAAATGAGAAGAATTTTATTTTTATTTATATTTAGTTTTTAATTTATTTGTTGTGTTCTACTCAAACAATCGATTTTCGCGTCGCATCCCTTCAATCAGTGTGATTTGCGCGTGTGCCGCCATCACTCTACTAGAGCGCGTGTGCTTGGTGGCCGCCTATTCAACCAATATGAGTGACATCTCTCATACCTCCACTTCATTGGTGCCCGCCTTCTCTTGCCTGGCAGACGAGCGAACTCCGCTATAATCTGCGGTCTTGCCTGGCGAGCAGTAACAGCAACAACAACAACAACGCAAACATAATGGCAAATACTAACAATCCCAAGCGCTACAATAATTACATCAACAAGAACACCGTCAACAACAAAAACAATGTCCACAAAAACATTCAAAATACCAACAGTGATAACAACAACACTAACAAAAACACCAAAAATAACGCCAATATCAACGTCAACAATTTCAACTGCAACAACGTCAACAAAAAAAGGGAAATTGCGATAGTTGAAGATGAAATTGACTTTCATGCAGTGCCGCCTACTTCTGCTGGAGCTCGTGCAGCACCACAAGCGCTCGAGGATCTGCTGTCAGATTTGGACGCAGATGTCGGGTCGGTCGAAATGGAAGAGATGGTCCCGCCGAGTGCGTCTACTGGTAATGAAGTTACTCACGATGAGGACCCCAATCTAAGCACTGCCGCTGAGATACGCGATTGTTCTCTATCAAATGTACCAAATGTTGAAACTGTTGAAATTCGGCCAGCAAGACCATCTAAGCCTCCCCCACTTATTGCTGAGGGTATCACCAATGTTGTTGGATTGCTGGAAACACTAAATGCTGTCACGCCGCCTGGCTGCTTTATGCTCAAATGCACAGTAAGGGTAATGCCAAGTGATATTGACGCTTACAGGGCAATACAGAGATTGTTTACCTTCCAAGTTTGGCTACTCTATCTTCAAAATTGTGGGAGATATGCGGATTTATCGATTTACCCTTTCCGAAATATCAGCTTTGGCGATTGTGGACGCAGGTATGGGCGTAGTCATAGAAGTCTGTCATCGGGTTTTAAATGCGGCTGGCAGTAATATAAATATCAAATTTGACGGCTCTAACTCAAAAGCTGCGGAAGATATTGCCATTTAAAATGTTTATGGTAGAGGGGCGAGTGGCGTGGGTGGCGTGGCATATATCTATATTTAAAGGGCATCGCCAACAACCTATTAACCAAAGTTGGTGACTGTAGAATTAAAATTGTGGGAGATGTGTGCCTTTGTCGATTTGCGAATATCGATATTATCGATTTCCTACCCCCTTAGTGGATGTAGCACTCCAATTTTTACATATTGTTTGACGCGGGCACAGACCAGTATGTGTTCAAAGTTTCAAGTCCCAATCTCTAAGGTGCCGAAAAAGTTGTGTTCATACAGACGGACAGATGAACAGACAGACAAACGGACCGACGGACAGACAGACAGCATGACGGATATTGCACAAAACCAGTATGCTATGACACCCTCGGTAACTTTTGGACCGATAAGAACGATAAAACCCTATATCTCCCGCAATTTAAGACCTACATTTACCAGGCTTGGAGGGAAGACTACTTGAAACCTTCATTTTATAATTTTTTTGGTGGCGCCGACTCACTCCCCCAACATTTTCGAAAACTCATATCTCCCGTAATTTAAGAGTTACAGCTATCAAACTTCAAAGAACCGTTAGTAGCTTATATCTATCGCAATTGGCAAGGCAAACTTGGACAGTATTTCTTGGCTACACAAACCATGTTCTTTGCTACCTGTTATCAGCCCTTATTACGTATGATATCAAAGCATTTCGCAGTCGGTTAGGCAGCGTTCTCTCTTGTTGTCTTTCTGACCTTGCGACGGTCTAAATGGTGTCAAAATACAAGCTAACTAATTAGGGTGGACCAAGAGAGTAAAAGAATTGTACCGAAGCTGCATTTACTTTAATTATGTATATATATTGAATTTGATTAGCTCTCTTTGTGCAGTGCTCTCTTTCTTTCTCTCTCTCGAAAAAGAGCGTTCGCTAAGCCGCCGGCTTCTGTAGATATTTTATTCGTTTTTGCTACTCTAGCTTATCGATCGTGAGTTAAAATTGTGTTGAAAGATTTAGCTATTGGCTTCAAACTCTTAATAAACAAAAGCAAAGTGTAGTTAAAAAGACTAAGCTCTAGATTCTAACCTGAATATATTAAGTAAAGTTTGTAACGTGAAATATCCTTGTATTATTATTGGACTACAAAGCTATCAAAAAAGCTGATAGCGCAAACATTTGGTGACCCCGATGTGATTTTTTTTGCTCGTGTATCGTTGTTATTAAATCATAAAGTGCGATTAATAAACAACAACACAAATCAAGACAACATTAGTGATTCAAGTGATAAACAACTGTAATTTGAGCAGTCAATCAAATGTGCATAAATCAAATAATAAGACAAGTGCAAAAGAAGCTCGCCACATAATCGCCATTTAGTGTGCCTCTGCTTCGCATTGAACTTTTGTGAATTTGTTTCGTGCGTCAGTAAATAAGCAGTTGTTCGTAGACGATACACAGAAACCGTTCGTTGTTGGTGCATTTGTTCTGTCGGGTTACTTTGTACATTTGGCAGCAACAACATTCGCGTCCGATGACAGTGTGACAGTGTGCCTGCACATATTTCTTTTTATAAGCTCAAGGCGGAATCGATTTATGATGCGCTACTGAGACTAGATGTGTTGTGGCCGGTGTCGCTAATAAGTTCGGTTGATTCGGTTAATGACAGTCTGAAACATCTTGACTACGATGAAATAGCCAGTAAGTTAAGCAGAAACTTTCAGAGCCTGTTTGTAGCAGTGGCATTTCGATTGAAAAGGCAGCTTGAAATTTTCGAATCGCGTCCCTTATCGTCAACATTTCGCCATGTTGAATCGGCGGCTGATCGGCCAACTCCTATATATATTGATCGCTCTCGCCAGCAGTAATATGCAGAGATTAGTATTACTCTTCGAGACGCACTTCCCAGGTTGCACACCTCTGCAGGAAGAGGCTATCGAAAGAGCGAGTATATATAGACCGTCAACTGACGACTGAGCAATTGGTACATTCCAGCCCTACAGATCTCCCGGAATGGACGGCATATCGCCAGCCTTCCTACAAACGGGCCAGGATACACTCCTCTCCCGGTTTTGGAAAGCTCTGGTAAGTAGACTTGCCCTCGGATAAATACCGGGCGCATGGAAGAGAGCCAGGGTAGTCTTCATCCCCGAAGCAGGGAAGAAACATATTACCGACGCAAAGTCTTTCAGACCGGTCAGCTTAACATCGTTCTTACCGAAAACGTTAGAAAATATGATGGACTATGAGATTTGAAGCACTTTGCTGAAACAAAGTCCGCTGCACCCAACGCAGCATGCATACAGAGTAGGCAGGTCCATGGACACAGAACTTTATCAGCTGCAACGTACTTTGAGTGCACCAATTGATAATAAAGAAGTGGCAATGTGTGCCTTCCTGGATATTGAGGGCGCCTTTGGCAACACATCATATGATGCAATCAAAGACGCCCTCTCGAGAAGGGGCCTGGATCCTACTACCAGCAGATGGACTCTCGCACTGCTGCAGTCCAGGCAGGCCACAGCATCAGTGCATGATAGCACCGTAACGGTCCTAACCACCAAGGGCTGTCCCCAAGGGGGGTGTTGTCTCCGCTACTTTGGAGTCTGGTGGTAGACGAATTATTAAACAGACTTACTAACAGTGGTATTCAATGTCAAGGTTATACCGATGACATTGTTATCATAGTGCGAGGCAAATTTGAAGAATCGCTCTGTGACATAGTCCAGTCAGGGCTAAGAATAACGTATGACTGGTGTATGGAGACAACATAAGTTACAGAGGATGAGGCAAATATGGCTCTCAGGGACCCTACTAGAAACGAGTAGGGAGGTTAAATACCTGGGAGTCACATTTGACAGCAAAATTAACTTTGGCACGATACTAAAGTGCTCCAGAGCGCTTTATACATATTGTAGCATAGCTGGCAAATCATGGGGTAGATCACCAAAGATAGTGAGATGGCTATACCTAGTGGTAGTAAGACACATGCTAAACTATGGGTGATAGCATGGGGTGACATGGCGCGTAAAAAAGCAACTGCAAAAGTTTCAAGGAATGGCCTGTGCCTGTATGACAGGAGCTATGCGCACCTGCCCAACAATTGCCTTGGAAGCCTTAATGGAGCTCACACAACTCCACCATACCATAAGGCTCAAGCAGAAAGCCACGCTTTTAAGGATGTCAGCAGAAGGAGATGGGAGCAATCACATCCTAAGCCATAAAGATGCCCAACTCCTTTCAAATGAACTGCCCATGCTACTGCAACCCAGGGACGAAATGAAAGCCGAATACAGATTCGAGCGAAATTGTACAGTTCATATGAGCAGTAAAAGAGATTGGACAACTCTGGAAGAGGTCTACCTTATGAAGCCGCACACCATAAAGTGGTACACCGATGGATCACTCACCAATCAGGGCACAGGTCTCGGAGTGGTGGGCCTTCGGGTATCGTACCATGAATCCCTAGGAACGCACACCAGCATATTTTAAGCTGAGGTATGTTGCGATAGGGAAGATGTGCGGACTTCAATCTAAAACGGAACTATCGGAATACGGGTGTATCCATCCTATCCGAGAGTCAAGCAGCATTAAATGCAATAACGGGGACTAAAATAACATCTAAGATAGTCCAGGAGGCTCGATGAAAGCTAAACATATTTGAACTCACAACAGGCTTACCTTGCGATGGGTCCCAGGCCACAGGGACATAGCGGGTAACGAAGCGGCTGATAAGCAGGCGAGAATGGGGGGCAGAAAGACCCCTGATAGGACCAGAACCGTATTGGGGCATAGGAAAACACACTATACGACTGGTATTTATATATAAATTAAACAAAAGAGAACGTTGCAGACGGGCGTAACCGACTGCGAAATACTTGAATACCATATGAAATAAAAGCTGATAACAGGTAGTAAAGAACAGGGTGGGTGTAGCCAAGAAATATTGTTCAAGTTTGGCTTTCCAATCGCGATAGATATAAGCCAGTAACGTTTCTTCGAAGTTTAGTAACTGTAGCTCTTAACTTACGGGAGATATGAGATTTTGAAAATGTTGGGGGAAGGGAGTGGAGAGAAGGTTACTAGTAATCTTCCTTCCAAGTTTGGTAACTTAGCTCTTAAATTACGGGATATATAGACTTTAGAAAATCTTGGGGGCGTGAGTGGGTATGGCCAAAAAATTTCGAGCACCATCTTAGTAATCCACATTCCAAGTTTGGTAACTGTAGCTCTTAAATTGCGGAAGATATAGGCTTTTATCATGTTCAGAGGCGGGAGTGGACGTGGTCCAAATTTTTTTTCGGATTATTGCATATACCAATATATAGCAATATACCTTTCAAATTTGGTGACTCTAGCTTTCAAATTGTGTGCTCAATATGGTCTTATCCATTTACATCAACAGGTGCATCGGTTTAGGGAGGCAGAGTGGGCGTGGCCATCTAATTTTTATAGGCGAGTATGGGAGGGTGTGGGCGTGGTCCGAGAATTTGCCAGTCCTTGGAGAAGGATACGAGCAAGCTACCTTACAAGCTTGGTTACCCTATCTTCAAAATTTGAGGAGATATGCTGATTTTTTGATTAACACTTTACGAAATATCAGCTTTGGCGATAATGGGTGCAGGTGTGGGCGTGGCCATACAAATTTATTATTGGCTTTTAAAGGCTACCAGTAAAATAAATGGAAAATTTGACGGTTCTAACTCAAAAAGTGCGGAAGATATATCCATTTAAAATGTTTAGTGGCGGGTGGCCTGGGTGCGGCACAGGTGGTCGTGTCGTATCGATTTTCGAATATCGAATCAAAGTATAAAAATAAGAAGTATTTATGAAATTTCTGTAGTTATTTAAATTCAAAATGGTCCAACATTTGTTGCATGAATTGTGGGAAACCCAGAAAATACTCAATCAGACCAAAAAAAGAATTGAAATGAATTAGTTAAGTCCCACCACAAGTACATGCGAAAAAGTTATTCACGAGATAGGACGTTTAAAACAGAGTTTCGAAATTATAGAGTCTATTGTAATCATTACAGAGTACTCGAAACGGTTCATGCATAGAATAATTAGTAGTACAACGATAAAGAGAAGTAATGAGACGGTCTAGAGAGAACAGAATAATGTATATGGTTGATCAATTCAGCTGAATCGATTTCACCATTTAGTAATTTAACTACAAAAATAACACATAACATAACACGACGATTAGTTAAGGGAAGGTTAGTAAGGAGCAGTCTTTGGGTGTCTGGGGGCAATATGCCCCAGTCATAGCGACGAAGAGCAGAAAGTAAGAAACTCTTCTGCACAGATTCCAATCTACTTTTATGAATATGATATTGCGGAAACCACACACAATATCCATATTCCCGAATGGGAAGTACAAGAGAAGTGAAAGTATCCTAGTCGTATAAGGGTAATCAAATTCCTCTAACCAACTCTTAATAAAACCAAGAATGTTCACAGTGAAATCCTGTAAGGTTTATTTTATTAAGGAGGCACTGGTTAACATAATCAAGGGCTTTACTCTGAACTCTGTATAATCGACATAAGTCTGATTTTTTCTGAAATCCTTTTGTTTGCGCTCTCAGCTATTTGATAGCATTGTTGTTCAATAATAACATAAGGATATTTCACGTTATAAACTTTATTGAATGTATTTAGATTACAAGCCAGACACTTAGTTGTGTTAACAACACTTTGTTTTTGTCTATTAAAGGCTTGAAGCCAATAGCTAAACCTTTCAACACAATTTTAACTCACGATCGATAAGCTAGAGTACCAAAAAACGAAATAACAATCTGCAGAAGCCGGCGGCTTAGCGAACGCTCTTTTTTGAGAGAGAGAGAGATAGGGAGCGCTGCACAAAGATAGCTAAGCGCTGGCTGCTGCAGCTAAACTAGGTGTTCGTTGCATAAAGCGTTTTTTATGCAAACATGAAACTTCAGATCTGGGCGGTGTTTAAACTATTTAATTTGGCAAGTTTATTTATGACCGAAACAAAAGCGCGCCTCTGGCCTGCTTGAATCTCCATCTCGGACTATTCGATAGTGAAAACTATAGATATTTACTAAGAATTAGCAATGTGGTGTTTACATAAGTGAATAAGATTTAACAGAGCTATGTAGAGTAGCGATAAATTGATAAATTAACAGCTGATCATTCAACATCAGTTGTATTCAAATTAGTTTGCAGCAAACACTAGGCATTAAAGAGTGTGCATATGCAACAACAACTACTCATGTTACACAGGCGACAAATTCAATATATATTGATAATTAAAGTGATTCTAAATTTGTTGCTGGTGCTGCCAACACCTTTGGTCACAACGGAAGTAAATTCAAGAATGTTAGTGGTACTAGACATACATTTCACAAAACCTACGAAAATGTGAAATAATAACCCACATAAGTGTGCAGTTGAGTTGTTACTATTATGTCAAATGCCTTAGGTATTGCGCACAATTTGGACAAATTTTTATGGAGAGGAGTAATGAATGGAAAAATTGTCAGTGCGTCGAGGAAATAAGTCGTAGTTTTATAAAGTCGATACTAATAATTCACTGTATATAGTTATAACTATAATATTAATAATAAACAGGGCATAATCAGTCCAACATGTATTTTTGTACTTAATTAAAATATGGAAACTAAGCTTCGATAAATTTAATATAAACAATTGATTTAATTGGGACTTACAGTTAGGCAAATGCAACGCCTCTCTCTGACGCACGGTTACTACTCTTAATTAAATTTAACAAGTAAACTTAAGAGAGAATATAAAGTTGAATTCTATGCCTAGTCACCAAGCACAAACAAGTCTCAACTATTTATCTCAAGTACATAAAATAAATTTAAACTATTTCGGTGAGTTCCATGCTAGACTGGTCCAGCATCAACATTTCTCCTAACGATATTTCTCAAAAAATTCCCAATATTAGGTGAGCTATCTGATCACTTTATATAGAACCGATATCGATTAGTGCCATCATTCCACGAGCCATCGGAGGTGTTATACATCTTAAATCATTTTGAATGAAATCAAAAGCAAATGGTACTGTCTTCTCTTTACAGTGCTCGGCATTTCCAAGTTAAATAAAGTATATTTAGGGGGTTTGATTCGCGAGCGAACTAAAGACGGGTATTTTAGGGATGGGTATTTAGGCTGAAACTTTTAAATATCGAAGTTTTTCGTGCCTCTTCATGCCTTTCGGCCCAACGATGGGCGCAATTTTATTATGGAACGATCACGCGCAAACGACTCAGCGAGAACAGTGCTGTCTATATTATAATAAAGAAAGTAATAATACTTATTACTCTAATGTAATATTGATTCAGACTACTTGGAGATTATAATTAATGGATAGGATATAATAAATGTAATATAATACATGAGACAGATACGTTTCATGACATATAATATGTAATATACAGCATATATTTATATTTACATATATTTAAAGTCCCTTGAGGGAAGGAGTATATTTGATGGAATTTCACAAGACATTTAAACATGTTCTTTATTTTTAGATTCACAAATATGGTCTTGGTGGTTCTTACTATTGCTTGCTTCTCAGTACATACGGTGGTTTGTCGTTAATTGAGCCGTACCCTAAATTTTTTATGGTTTATTCCATCGCTGTCAGCAGGCCTGATGACGTAGACAATCCTTTAAATATTCCCTCAAAATTACAAAGCATGTGCATGTATTTTTGTATTTATATATTCAATGTCAACTTACCTGGTCTTAAGAACTTGAGGGATGGTTCGGATGGGGCTGAGCTGAGGCCACCAGGCGGGTCGCGGGTTGCGGATAGCAAATGGCCTACCCCCGGGGGGTTAGCAGCGGATAATACAAGATTCCTTGTAAATAAGCAATCCCGGACAAACAGCGGGTGCGATAATGTTAATCGTACCGATAAAGCGCTTGTGTTGCCGCCTTTAAAGTATAGCCTTACGCAACCCCCTACCTCCCCACATTTCTACCTACGCCATCCTTTCCCACATCTCACTCCGGGCCGAACTAAGGCGTTATTCGAACCGTGCCGAGAGTCAGCTTGGCTGGGGGCCCCGGTGAAAAACTAGCCCAACCTTGAACGGTGGGCTCAGGCAAATGGGGATCGCCTGTTCTAATTTACCCTTACCCGGGTAACCCGGATCTCTCCCGGGCGGAGACATACTTCTCCGCAGCTCGTGGGAATAAATGAAAAATTCAAAAAATACTAAAGTAACGCAGGATGTCCCTGCGGAGTTTGTCGGAAGACAGTTAGAGGGTCAAGCCCTTGACGGGGGAAGACCCTCTCGTGTGGTAGACCATCCTCCACACCGTGCTGCTCCAGCACCAAAAGGAGAGTGCCGCAGGCACAGGAGACTTCGGGCATGGGAGAGCGATGGCTGGAACACCCAGACCACCACGCCCAGC